>WBMZ01012199.1:0-290638 GCA_013400975.1 Atrichornis clamosus | reverse complement strand
ATATGAATTCTGCCTCCTTCCCTAAAATTCTCAAAATCAAATGTGATGTCACTGGGGCAATGGGAGCTGCTTCAGAACCTGGGCAGGCACAGTCCCCTTGGTATCAGCATGGCAGGGTGCAGCTCCTCTGCTGCTCAGAGCCTCACCTTGCACACTAATATGCCCTGAGCATTGTTCTTGACCCAAAACTCCTGTCCTCTGAGGAGGGAGCACATGTGGCATCAGAAAATGGGATCCAAGAGGTGCAAAAGCTCTGCTGAGCCCCAAATCAGAGCCAGTGAGCTCCAAAGGGCACTGAGGCACCTCTAGGGCTGAGTCACTGCCAGCAGGGTAGACAGTGGCAAGGGGGAGACTCTCTTGTTCCCCTCCCCAGGGTTCAGCCAGGTGAGATGAGTGTCTGCAGGACTCACAGACATAGCCTCACAGAGAAAGCAGACCAGTATCCCTGGGACAAGCACATATCTTGGGGTTCCAGGGTCAGGAAAAAATACATACGACAAACAAGAGCTTCAAAGCCTTCACCTGAAAGATGGCCAGCCTCCCATCCAGTAGGCACAGGGCTCAGTGCAAAGCCCTTCAAAGCCTCAGAACAATCACACCCTTCCTCACCACATTCAGCCCTAGAACCCAGTTTTGCCTCAATGCCACAGCAATATAAGTCCAAACCACTCCAAGAGCATGGAAGGAGGGAGCTGCAGGCCAGGCAGGGACCCTCCTGCCCTGGTCTGGCTGAACCTTGGGCAGTCACAAGAACAGAAAGCAGGGCAAAAAATAGTAAGAAATAAATTACCACACTATCCAGAAAGAGCCTGTAAACTTTCTCTCCCTTTATTGCCCATTTCACATCCTTCCCTAGGACCAAAAAAGCCAACAGCCAACTGTGCAGCACTTTCCAATATTTTTAAGGGATGGATATTTATTTTCTACAATTATTCAGCTTAAGCATGATGACCTCAAGAAGATCGGTTAAAGTCCTGTGAGAAGCAGCTGAGGGAGCTGGGGTTGTTTAGCCTGGAGAGGCCCAGGGGAGACCTTACCACTCTCTAGAACTGCCTGAAAGGAGACTGTAGCCAAGTGGGGATTGGTCTCCTCTCCCAGGCAAGCAGCGACAGGACAAGAGGACACAGTCAGACTGCATCAGGGGAAGTTTAGGCTGCACATTAGGAGGAATTTCTTCACAGAAAGAGTGATTGGCCATTGGAATGGGCTTCCCAGGGAGGTGGTGGAGTCACCATCCTTGGAGGTGTTTAAGGAAAGACTGAATGTGGCACTTAGTGCCATGGTCTAGTTGATAAGGTGGTGTTAGGTCATGGATTGGACTTGATGATCTCAGAGGTCTTTTCCAACCTAGTTGATTCTGTGATTCTGTAGAGGCACCTTAAGCCCAGTGTCTTATAAGTTTCTGCTACATAGTCCAAGCTCATGCTTTTTAATTTATGAAAAAATTCCAGACAACAAGAATTATTCTGGATCAAGACATAAATGTACATGTTTCTAATAAGGTTATATATGTTAGATCCATAAATATATTTCCTCTGCAGCTTTCTGGAAAAGCGCAATTGAAATTTCTTCAGAATTTTTTCCAAAGAAAAATGCTCTGCTGACTGAGCTGTTAATTGAAAGAGCTTTTATTGAAGATCTTGAGATTTTAATACTAATTAAAAACAACAGCAAAGTTTATTAAAATATCCTACAGTATCTTTAAAATCATTCAACACAGCAGTTTGTATTATCCAAAATCAGCAAAGCTGTGAAGTAATACGATTAAATATTCCTTTCAATGCCTCCAATCTATTGTGTCTTTGTAGTGTATCTTGCAATTAAGAATTGCTAACTTCTTCATTACTAAAATAGCTCTTTTCTACCTCCAGAATATTGATTAAAAGTTCAAATCACCATTTACTGAATAGCTTCTTTTTATATTACAGCTAACGCCCACAGGAATCACATCCTCTTCTCCTTTAATATCCCCTCTATTTAGCTGTTGTCATATCCATCTCATTCTCTCTCTAGGGCCAAAGCCTGCCTTTTTAAATTCCAAATATAATGATGTTCTACTCATTTTGATCTCACATGAATAATGCACAAAACTGCATTACCAACCCAAAGTTTCAAGACATGCTCAACAAAAACTCTATTCAAATAGAGAATTATTTACAGATTATTTAAATATGAACTATGATGTAGAAAACAAGAAATAATATAGCAATAGTAAAAAGCCAGAAAAACCCTACAGTGTCGGCCATGATGTCTAGCTCAATGAGAAAGATGAAACAGAACACTGTCACAGGGTGAACAAAATTTAGTTCTTAAGAGTGCTGGTGTTTACTTGCAGACAGTTTCATTATAACCTTCTCCTACGCGACTGTTAATTTTAACTATTTAGAAATTACAGGGGATTGCACAAGTACCTCCAGTCATTTCAACACAAAATGACCAAACTTAGTCTAATACACAGTTGTGTACACAGAGCTTAGGCATAGCCTTTGCACTGCTCCACGCTTGGCTTGTGTCTTCACTGAGCATTACCTGTCTCACAGGTGATTGCTTGCAGCTACAGCCCAAGTTCTGACTTAGCACAGGACACCACAAATAAAGCTGAAGTAACAGTCCAACCACTAAAAGTAACCTTTAAGCTTGACCTAAGAGACTAAAATCAGTCAGGTCACAATTCAACATGGGAATACTTTTTTTTTCCTGCAGGAAGCTATTTTTGCATTTGAGATCTGCAACAATGTCATTGTAACAGGTCCATGTGATTTGAATAATAGCAAGTATCAAGTAGCATATCAAATAAAAATCAAACCAAATATTGATTTTAGCTCTGGTATATTTAGTAACAACCAAATCACCTCTCATAGTTTTTAAAAAAATTAATCCCTTTATTAACTTGACTCACTGTATTTTCCATTTACACTATGAATCTAAACCTTTTAAAACAGGAGTTGCAATGCAATTCCAATAAAAAGGAAGGGGAGGGACAGCAGAATATATGTTTCCTTAAAAAAAAAAACCAGATAAAAAGAATGTTGATTAACACTGCAACTGTTAAAGACTGTAATTGATGCAATATAGAATTCAACTATGCAAAAAGAAGCAAATCTTCTAACACTGTTTTTTATATTCCTGCTGTCTACTCCTGTTTTCCCAAGAGCTTAAAGTATGATTATTTGCATCATTGCTTCATAAATCAATGCCTCTGAACTTTCTCAGAAAGGACAACAGTGACTTACCCCAGTGACAAACCATATCCAGTAGTTCAGTTCTGTGAAGTCTAAAACCCTCTATAGAGGTGACCACTGAAGAGAGTGAAGGTACACAGTACCCTGGTAACAATTTCCATATGGACAAATGAGTCTCAGAGCTGTCATGTCGTTACATGTTTTTATCCACGTTCATGTACAGAGAGTTATAGATTAACATTGCTACACCTACATTTGCTCCTACAGCTATGAAATTTTGTACAAAACATCTTAAAATCCAGAAAACACATATGGGCAAATTAAGCGTCTATAAAATCACATGTAGATGTGATGTATATCTAGTCTTTCTGTGTAATAATCTCCTATGGTAGAAACACATTTGTTTGTAAACATGAAATGCCTTTTCATTTTCAGCAGTGCACAGATATATTTTAATATCTTGGTGAAATCTAATGTAATAGTAAAGTAAATCTGACGTAACAAACTGGGGTTTACTGGATTTTCAAAATATATATTAATTATTTTTGTATTTAATAATTGTGGTAAGATTTCATGCATCATAGTCAATAGTACTGCTCAATTTTCCAAGAGTTTTTTGGTGTAGTATCTTACTTAACTTTCGCTACATTATTTTAACCTGTTCTATCACTTCAGTCTTTACCAGTTCCAATTTGCACTAGGCAGGATTTAGTAACTTTAAAAGCATCATTTATATGTAAAATGATCCATAAATTCACTATCCATTATTTTAATAAAATAAACAATTTAACACCTCAGGGATACTAATTATGATCCAATGACAAAGATAATTATTTTTTGCGTTAGTAAAACTGTTGGTATTAATACTTTTTCTAAAATAGACTTTCAATAATGTCCTTGAACAAAAACGGCAGCTTTGTCAAGAAATTACACCTAGACAAATAATCCTAGTCTTATGGAAACACTTGAGAAACAGACACAAAATCATTGTTAATACAACCAAGGGAGCAGTACTTGCAAAACCCTTGCCAAGACAGAAAGTTTTAAATATGGTGGAGACCACACATGTGGGAAGAGTGGGATGCTTTCTTAAGAGGCTACAAAATTCTACTTTCAGCTTTCCTATTACTGCAATGTAAAACACTTACGCAGGGGAAAATAAATGTTTATTTCAATCAAGAAATGCTTATTTTAATCTATGTGTTCTAACATCTTAGACAAGACACTAAAATTTTCTACACAAATTAGTTTTCAATTTTGCAAAACAATGATTTTTTGATGAAGTTACATACACTAACTCAAAACCAAACAAAAACAAATTTCAAGTGAGAATGTGGAAACCCCCAATATATACAATCATCTTTCTCACAATCCTACAGACTGCTTTATATAATTGCTCAAGCTGTCTTTCTTTTGTCAGCTGGTTATACCCCCAGAAAATTACTCCCTTCTGGCTGATCAGTAGCAAGCATCTATTAAACCAACTGAAAATTTTTATTTTACATATTATAATTCACCTGCTTGGGAAGACGGAAGAGAGGATTTTTGTAAAATATATCTTTAGCCTGACTCCATGTTCCATCGATGATGATCATAACAGATGGGCTAGAAGACATCATTGCAACTTCTTCCAAATTGGTTGCTTCAGCTCCAGGATACAAAATTAGAGTATTGGGATTTCTGCACACAGTTGCTAATTCAGGATACCTTCAATGCACAGAAACACAAAGTTAAAGTAATTATTGAAAATTTTTATGACATACACACACTTTCAGATACTAGCTCCCACTCATCTTCAACAAATTTTACTTAAAATGTCCCTTTCTCAGCTATCACTTCCTCCTTTCAACACCTCAGAAGTTGTTGGTTCTCTCTTAGCTTCTAAGTGGGGGCAGGAAAAAAACACACACAAAAGTAATCAATGCAAGCTTGATAATATATCATCTCTCATATATCATATTTTCCAGTGCTTTAATCACTAGTCTAATGTCTATTAAAAACAAAGATGTTTTGAATTGTTTACCAAAATTTAATACATGAATTCAAGCAAAATTTGTTCAAACACTTGGCATACAATTACTGCAATCATCCCATTTTTAACCTTGTACATATAAAGACCATTAGCAATTCATAATCCACACCTACAGGACTTTTGAAAACATTACCGTCTTCGTTTTTCTTTTTTTTTTTAATTACGACTTCTACTAGCTGCTACTATACTTCTACAGTTATAGTTCCCATACTTTTACATTCTCTTTTTCCTTCCTGTTGGCTTCTGCATTTGGCAATGGTACCACAGGAATAACTACTGTCTATTAAGTGTACAACTAATATACATGAAAACTCCTGAAATTTTTGCAGGACACCACTGTAAGTTAGTTGATAAAAATCTGTGAAAGGCATGCCATTTAATACTCCAAGTCTCATAAGCCAAGGCCAAACCAGTCTGGCCTTGAACCCTCCAGGAATGGAACAGCCACCACTTCTCTGGGCAACCTGTTTAAGTGCCTCACACCCAGCAAGGTAAAGACTTTATTCCTAATATCTAATCTAAACCTACTCTCTTTTAGTTTAAAACCATTCCCCTTATCCTATAGCTACAAGACCTTGTAAAGCTCTCTCTGGCTTTCTTGAAACCCCCTTTAGGTACTGGAAGGCTTCTCTAAGGTCTCCCTTGGAGCTCTGTCTTCACCAGGCTGAACAACTACAACTCTCTCAGTGTTTCTCATAAGAGATGCACTCCAGGCCTCTGATCATCTTCATGGCCTTCCCCTGGACTCATTCCAACTGGTCCATGTCTTTTCTGTGCTAAGGGCTCCAGAGCCGGACACAATACTCCAGGTGGGGTCTCACCAGAGTGGAGTAGTGAAGTAGACTGGTAGGGGAGAATCCAAGAAAAGGCTAGTCTCGTTCAAGACTGCATTACTCGTCTTGAACTCACTTCATCAGTATCATCAGGTAGTCTTCAGAATCAACTCAATCAGAAAGCACGCAGAAGTATAAAGCAAGGGTTGACTGTCTGAAGCATGTGACATAGAATAAGAAATTCTTTCTGTATAGTTCCTCAGAGGTTATAAGGGTAACTGATTTGTTACAGCAAGAAGAGCAATAAGCAGTTGAAACATCATGTGAAGTGGAAACGGAAGCCAATACAACTTAGGAGTATCAGAATGGTATTAATAACAACCAGCACACAAAGTGGGCTCTTCTTGCTACCTATCAAGATCCACTAGGTGCAATATCATGGACACGGACACAGGCACACTGTAAATATATGAGTTCACACAGAAGAATTCCTATTGTCACTGTTACCTGGAACTTTAAAGTTCAGGAACTGGGCACCTGCACTACTTCTTCAAAAATCAAACAAGAATGTCTACGCATAGGATGAAGCAGTGGTGGGGGTGGGGAGGGCTAGGAAAGAAAGAAATCGCTCCTAATGGATTTTGAGTTGTTATATACTACATGTACTTAAATCTGTATTCCATTTTCACTCTCTGAGGATATATATGAAAACACAATTTTATGAGTGCTAGGTTCAGGCAGGATTGCAGTGCAAAGGACACTGACATCCTAAGACTAAGACTCATATAGGGCCATACAGGACATAAGTGAAATGAAAGTGGAGTGGAATTCAGTGTACCGATAAGACCAGTGATAGTATTTCACCGGATAGATATCTGACCACCCTCTCTGCCAGCCCACTCCCTTCAGTAAACAGTCCAGACTGATTCAACACTGTGTGTTTCATTACTGTCAACATTATTTACTACCAAAAAAACTAAAACCAAAGCCCAAAACACCAAAACTGAAAGATAATGATCTTTCCTTCCAAAATTAACAGGAAAAGAACTGTAAATAGAGACAAGAAATCTGTAAGATAAGCCTGTGGCAAACAGAAGTACATGGAAACGTCTACTATTTTTTAAAATCTTACTTACATTATAGTAATTTGGTATCACCTTAGTCTAACCAGAATCTTGCTACACAAAATCAAAAGCAAGGCATCATCTAATTACAGGGTATCTAGCACTCCAGGCTTAAATCTAGAAAACTGGTCATTATTTTCACGTTTGTCTTGCGAAGTCAACCTTCTAAAGAGTAAAGTATCCTAATTTTGGGAGAGAAGATATTTTAAATCATTAATACTCTCAAAGGATTGCAAAAAAATAAAATCATGAATTCTTAAATCTAATTCAAACCCATATTGATTATGAAGCACTTTGAATTCATATTATGAACACCATAACCGATGTTTTACTCTTCAAAATACAATTCAGTTGAAAACAATGGTTTTCAATGCATACTCATCCAACAATCAAAGAATTATCATAGAATCATAGAATGGCTTGAGTTGGAAGGGACCTTAAACATCATCAATTTCCAACCTCCCTGCCATGAGCAGAGACACTTCCCACTAGACTAGGTTGCTCAGAGCTCCATCCAACCTGGCCTTGAACATCTTCAGGGATCGAGCAGCCACAGCTTCTCTGGACAACCTGTGCCAGTGCCTCACCACCTTAACAGTAAAGAATTTCTTCCTAATATCTAACCTAAACCTACTCTCCTTCAGTTTGAAGCCATTCCCCCATATCCTGTCACTACATGCTCTTGTAAGAAGTCTCTCTCCATCTTTGTAGGCTCCCTTCATGAACTGAAAGGCAACAATTAGGCCATCTCAAAGTCTTTTCCACGAAAAAAAATCTCAGTTCTCCTAGTCTTTCCTCATAGGAGAGGTGCTCCATTCCTTTAATTCCAACCAAGTGTTACTTGCATCACGTCCCTAACACTGAGCACTTTTAAGATTCAGCTGACCAGAGTTAGCCATCTTGTCTAGACTGCACTTTTGCCAAGAAAGTTTGGACCAGATGATCCTTGAGGTCCCCTTCCACTCTGGTAATCTGTATTCTATAGTACATATGTAATGAATATCAACAGTCAATGATGTTCTTTAGTTGCTCTTATTCTTAAAACACAATTATTTCAATTAATTGAAAGAATATCCTCTATACAGGCTATGTTGAAGGAAAATTCTCTATACAGACATCATGACATTTCCAGTACCTTCATTAGCAATTTGCAGACTTTAGGAAATGCTGAGATTCCCAAGAGAAATCAATTTGTATCATTTATAGTTGTAGTAATCTACTTCAATCCAGGTAAGATTTTATGGCTATAATGAAAAATAAGATCAGTCTGAAGATAATCGCTTTCTATAAATACATCAATATAAAATTTCTTATCTGCTAGACATCTTTCCATGACCAGCAGCTAATGTAAAGCTCAAACAGATGACACAGTTTAAAAGACAGGCTATAAGGTACAACTGTGATCTTGAACTCTGGAAGAGAAATACTTGCAGTACTTGTTTCTCTTACAAACCACTGCTCAGCTTTAGTTTTGGTATGTAGCAGGCACTGCAGGCCTTTATAATCCATGTAGCATGACAACAATCTCTGCTAAGCAGAACTACTCAGATGTTTCATACATGCCCAAATTATATCCAACCACTTTCTCACAGAAGATTTATATAGTCTCATGATCATACTTAAGTAGCATTTCATTCTTTCTGGGATGCATGCTCTTGAGATGTGTAATTTAAACATAATCTCATTTTTGTACCATAAACATTTTCATTACACATCTATACTCAGTTGTTCTCAAACTCTCTAAGTGGTTTTAATTCAACACAGGTCTTTTAAACTTTACCAATGTAGAAGGCAAGTATTTAAATTTTAAAAATACAGTGCCATTTAGGAGTAAACAATACTAATATTAAACAACAGATGCTAACTTATTATCTGTGGAAAACCATCAGGTGAATGGGAACTTCTCAGTTTTTCTCACCATTTTTACTTAGTTATAAGCAGGTACCTTTGCCTCTATCAATACTCCCATGCTTGGAGACTGTAGGAAAGCTGACTGCCATAATTTCCATAATGTAGTAATTCCCATCAGGCAATAAAATGGATAAAAATAAAGGAAACAAGCCTTTGTCATTTCCATATTCAGAAAGAGGCCCTTAGGATCAGGACTGAAGTGTAAGAGACACCCAGCAAGAGAGCCTCTTTTTTATTTACATTTTTGTATGCAAAGCATAATCTTTAACAACAGAAACATTAGTAGAAGGATGACAGAATAATAGGATCATAGAATTCTTTACCATGGAAAGGATCTCCAAGACAGTGAAGTCCAACTGGACACTTAACACTGCCAAATCCACCACTAAACCACATCCCCAAGCTCCGTATCTACAGGTCTTTTAAATACCTCCAGGGATGGTGACTCAACCACTTTCCTGGGCAGCCTGTTCCAGTGCCTGACAGTTCTTTTGGCAAACAAATTTTCCTAATAGCCAATTTAAACCTCTCACTAAAGCACATCTTGAGGCCATTTCATCTTATCCTGTCTGTTGCTTGCTACCTGGGAGAAGAAACCAACACCCACCTCACCATAACCTCTTTTCAGGTTGCGATAGAGAGTGAGAAGGTTTCCCCATATGTAATATACACTGTCTTAGGTTCACGTCAAGGTTTTGGTAAAGAGTAAGCTGCAAGAGTTGTTGTGTGTTCCCTGTGGATATGCCCAGAAGGAAGCTGCAGCCTGAGGAGAACATACACACTGAGGCAGAGGAAAAGAGTGAGGATGAAGGAGTGGCAGAGAGGAACTGCTATGGACTGACTGCAAAGCTGAAGGCTATAGTATTCAAAGAAAAAACAGCCATACAGAATGTCATCCAAATTATATGGAGAAATCTGAAATTTGATATTGTAAAGTACAGTTTCAGATGTAAACTAGCCCATATTCAGTTAGCCAGCATTAATTACTTTCACATACAGAATGAACAAAAGCTGTGACAGGCTGATAATTTCTGCTGCATCTAGTCAATTAATATAAGGAGCAAAAATGTGTGAATTTAGTTTGCTAACATAATGACATCAAAGCACACAAAAACTCACAAGAAAGTTATCTGAATAAAGAACCGTAACGTGTAAATAATTTTACATTACTGGTAAGTGGTGGAGCTCAATTAGTTGATATTTGATACAGTAAGAATTTTTCTTTGTGAGCAAGCACTGGAAAGTGCCATACCTACTATATATAATTACCACAAACAGCTTTAAAAAAATCAACAGAAATAAATTGCATTTTATTAGTTCAAAAGTGAAGTTAAATTTTCCCAAGTGGTCCATTTAATTTCTGCTCTAAACTACTGAACTGTAGCAAGCCTGCAACTATACTGAGATACACAGAACCATAGAATCATAGAATATGCTGAGTTTCAAAGGATTCACAAGGATCCAATTCCTGACCCTGCTCAGGACACCCCAAGAATCACACCAGGCATCTGAGAGTGTTGTCCAAATGCTTATTGAACTTAAACAGGCTTGGTGCTGTGCCCACTTCCCTGGGGAGCCCATTCCAGTGCCCAGCAACCCTCTGGGTGAAAAACTTTCTCCTAATATCCAATCTAAACATCCCCTGACACAACTTCAGGCCATTCCCTCAGGTCCTGTCACTGGTCATCATAGAGAAGAGATCAGTGTCTGCCCCTCCTCTGCCCTTCACAAGGAAGCTGTAACTGCAGTGAGGTCTCCCCTCAGTCTCCTCTTCTCCAGGCTGAACAGACCAAGTGACCTCAACTGCTGCTCATATGGCTTCCCCTCAAGGCCCTTCACCATCCTCATGGCCCTTCTTTGGACACTCTCTAAAGGCTTCATGTATTTCTTATATTATGGCACCCAAACCTGCCCCCAGCACTCGAGGTGAGGCCGCCCCAGTGCAGAGCAGAGCGGGACAATCCCCTCCCTTGCCTGGCTGGCGATGCTGTGCCTGATGCCCCCCAGGACATGGGTGGCCCTCCTGGCTGCCAGGGCACTGCTGACTCATGCTCACCTTGCCATCAACCAGGACCCCTGGTCCCTTTCAGTGGCACTGCTCTCTAGCCTCTTGTTCCCCAGTGTATATACACAATCAGGGTTGCCCTGTTCCAGGTGCAGAATGTGGCACTTTGATTCTAAAGAACAATGCAGATATTTGTAATGGTCCCCACATCATCCTAAATGACAGGGTGATGGATGCAGAGATATTTGCATCTGGTTTCCTGTAAGTTCATTCATCAGAAACTATCATTTTATCACAGCACTCAGAATTACCGAAGTGTGAATATTTGCAAAGGGGGAAGGCTTGAGAATTAGATTACCTTTTTAGAAAATAAAATAAAGGCAAAACCACCTCACCCTAATTGTCACAAAATGTAAAATGAAGCTTAAAAGCAATAGTGACAAGATTGTTTATAAAACTATGGTAATGAATTAAAATAATTCAAATTTTTTACATGTAGATACATTTGTTATCTCTGTTCACTATATGCTCAAAATTACTGCTGAGTAGAACAGTGTTATTATTCAAAAACAATAGCCTACAAAATTTTATTAGTAGCCTAAAAAGAATATGAATCCAATAAATTATATTTTATTCATGAATGTGAGACGATAGATGTTTTTGCCCTAACATTTCCATAGTGAATAGCAAACCCACTGCTCAAATATACTGCAGTTGTTAGATACAATCCTATGAACAAACCAAGGAACAAACCACACTTTTTTGTCCACTCTGCTACATTCCATTTTCCTGAAATTTCAAGTCTTTATAGAACATTGTAATAGATGTCCTTCAAATGTAAATGCTTTTGTAACTGCAATTTCAGAAAACCATACTGCACAGTGTATGTCCAGCCACATAAATTATACCTTAACTTTGTATTCAGGAATGAATAATTACTTACACAAATTGAGATAACAGATGCCCTAGCTAACCCTCTGTCCTCCCCCACACTTTTTTATGTTACAACTGCCCTTGCTCACCATATCACATGTACTAACGATAATATTCAATTTTCAGTGAAGGAAAACAGCAAATACTAACAACTCAAAAAAGTGCTATTTTTACAATACAACCATATGGTAAGTACTCATGCCAAACTGTTCACTTTTAGTTCAATCATTTTAGCACATTGAAAGATTAATCCCAGCATCTGACATTAATATAATCAACACCAAAAAAAAGGTCAAAGTCTTTGAGTATTTGGGGTAAAAACTTCAGAAAACCAACCTTTTAATTTAGAAATGCTAAATGATGAGCCAAGTCACCATGCAAACACTGCCTATTTTCAGTAGAATTAAAATGCCAAAATTCAGGAAGGATGGAAAAGACCAGGAAAAACTAGCTCTTAAAAAACTAGATTAATCACTTCTAATCTTTACCCTTATAGTATCAATTATATGTTGAAGATATCAACTTCTGGAAAGACTTCCAAAAGTTGGTTCTTTAGCTTTTCTGCAATATACGCCCATCAAGAATAAGGTAAATGCAATCTTCATAATTTGTGTATCAGTTTTCAACCACATGAAAAAATTGTACCCAAGAAGGAACTGAGTAGAGGAAATTCTAAAAAAATATGTGTTTTATGTTTATTGTTTCATCCAAACACCAAAACAAGTTAGACTTTTGATTTTCAGTCTTACTGTCATAAACATCAGACACCTAAATGTTATGCTTTGATTCAGGTCATGACTTTTATTCTGTAGGACACAGTTCTGGAGCTCCTTATAAAATCCCTTTGTTCTCTTCATAAATTTTGGATGCTGCTTACAAAGCATAGGAAAAATAACCAAGATACGCATGAACAGCAATAGCAGACTTGCCTTCCCCTTCAAGAAAGAGGCACTGAGGGCTACCCAGACAAAAGGGTATGTACATTTCCTCCTCAAGGCACACCTCCTCTGCCAGCTACAGATTCACAGCTGTCAGTTTTCTGATTGGCATGCCACTGCTAGAGCTGTAGTGATGGAAACTTAAAAAAAAAAAAAAAATCAGCTGCTGCTGTGTATGGCTTAGTTTTCACTCAAATTCATAATGACAATTACTTATACTCACAAAGGTTGCCTTGAACTATTCTAAGTTTTCAGAGCTGTTGCCAAGAGCTGCTGGATCCTGTGATAATAGAAACATATTCACTACTTTTCTATTATGATAATTATGTACAAAAGTACAGGAAACCATTAAGGTCATCAGTTCACCAGGTCTGCCACATGGTTGGACTTCTACATGCATGCAGAGAAAGAATCGGTGCACCACATTAGCCCTCCACCTGCAGGCACTGTCCACATGTAAGATCAGCATAAGCCAAGATTTTAAGTTGTACTGGTTTATACCCTTCTGAACCATGTGCTTCTGGTGGAAGCAGCAAAGGGCATAAATAGTATCAGACAACATAAACAAAATGCAAAGGTATGACCTTAATGTGCTCCAAACAATGATACTTCTAAAACGAATCAGCAAGCATTCTTCAATAATTTATTTCTTCAAAGTAACAAAGACAGAAGTCTTGCCCCCAACAGGGCACACGGTTGATTAAGTTGCTTGCACAGCAGCTACCATATTGCTTGCAGACAGCATGGCTTTTAAAAAATCTAGAAAATAAAGTAGTCCTGTTTAGCTTAATATGTCATAAAACATAAGAAGAACCACTGCAATTTACAAGTCTTTAAAAGACTATTAGCAGAGATTTTTCACCCTAAGAGAAGATCAGGGACCAGTACAGCCCTTCCCATTTACAGTAAACACTGAGATGTTTCTACAAGTCTGCAAATGCCTGTTCATTTGTTGCCACAAGGACAGAATATTGATTAAAACATTGAAAGTATGCATTTATAGTTAAGAAGAAAAAACATGTAGACATAACACATTGCAAAGCTGGAAAATAATTTTTCTCCACTACTCATCCTTCCTCTTCCCAAGAAAGTGGGCATAAAATCAATGACTGAGCACTCCCAAATTCTGCAGTCTCATATCCACAGTACAAAGGCTGAAGATGCTGAACATGTAGCCATGACTACCACCTAATTAGTTTTAGCCCTGCATCTGGGTAAGACAGATCACCAAAATTCATATTAATGTAAAGAACACTTTTGTTTCTATCTCCATGTCCTGCGTGGTTTATGGAAAAAACCTAAAAGGAACAAAGTAATTAGGAATCTATTTAAACTATTTTGAGCTGAGATGTTCCACAAGTGGTTTTGACCTAAAGAGGATCCTTTAGGTTCAAGAAACACGTCTGGATTCAAACTTGAAGAAGCTTTAATACTGTAATCATCAATTCTAATTGAATTCGAAGGAAATTTACTAGGAGCAGATTGTATTGAGAGTGTTCCACACCATGCTTGATTTTCAGGAAGAGAGTAAAATTTCTCTGTAGCCTGGAACTTCTTAGGTGATTATTAGAGTTATTATCGTAGAAGACTAAAAGAAAAGCAGTGTATTTTTAGCATTTTCTAGTTAATTTACAGGCAGTACAAAGATGTGGAAGCCTCATTCTGAACTACCTTCCAACATTTTTGTACACTGAACTCTACAGAAAGCTTCCTGTAAGGATTAAACTCAATTTGAAAATTAATTTCTGTCATAAGCATTCATGATTTCTATTTCCTTTACTGAAAATGTATGTAGTAAAATTTCACTGGCATTTGTACCAAGACCTGATTTCTAAGATTTAGTTTCATCTAATGAAGATTATATGGGGTAAGCAATATTTTTCAAGGTGACAGAATATTAGAAAAAAAATAATTAAAGAAATTCTGAAAGCTATGCTTTCTTATGATTAATTTTAAGAGGAAGAGGAAAGAATCTGAAAAAAATACATTCACTAGGAGGTTTTCACCACAGGGCTCGTTTCTCAATTTCCCACACTTGAGTAAAAACTATTAGTTATACTTCAGTGACACCCAATGGTTAGTCAGAAAAAGCAAATCCAAAATGAACAAAACAGAACAGCAAGACAGACCTAGTACCAGAAAAGAACAGAACTGCAAACAGCTAAGAGTTTTAGAGCAACCATCCGAATATTTCAAGAGCACAAAATTGAGACTACAACCTAGAAGAAGAGTATCAAGTGTTTCTGACTATCTTTGGAAATCAGAAGCTTATAACAAAGTCAACATGCACACTTGAAATAAAAATTAAGAACGCTGTTAATAAAGACACTGAAAAATATATTCCTATAATTCACAGAGAACCAGAAAATGCACAGGCAATCCTGCTCACCTGTCTTCATTAAAACGTCGACCAACCAAAATTTTGCATTTGTCTGGAGGGAGACAAGCTGCTAGCAAAGGTACCGTTCTTAGCACTCGACTTTCCTGGAAAAAAAGAAAAGTCACTTTTGAATAAAATCAAGCAAGGCTTCTATGAATTGTTAGTGTTTTCATTTTCTATCAAATCCTGTTGACTACAGATACAGAAAATTTTTTTCTAGATAACAAGAAAAAATCTTCAAGAAAAATTACCTAGTCTTAATGCTTCAAATTGTGTTGTTTTGAGTGACAGTATTGAACTTAGTCTCAACTAACCTATGACCATCAGCATAAATTTGAACTAGGCTATCAGTATCAAAACCAGTAACAAACTTCACAGAATATCACAGAATAACAAACAGTAGGCAAAAAGCAACATTAGCATTAATGTAATAGTATCAGTAGAAAATTAGGGGAGAGCTCAATTTCCACAACAGATGCTAAAAATAAAATCACTTGTTGTATGAGAACAGACAGTGTGAAATGAAAACATCTCCACTCTGCTGTCACTTCATTTCAGAATAACCCAGACAATGACAGCTACACAGCCACGAATATTCCATCTCATGTTATTCAGGTCATGTTGACCAGGCACCTGTCTACATCTTTGTGACCACCATACGTGGGTGGGGAGCAGGGGCTCCTCACACCTCAAAGAACATTAAAGAGAGCTGTGTTAAAGCAGGACATCAGAAAGTGGAGGAAGAAGGAAGTAATGATAGCTGAAAGAAACTATCTACTCCTCAGAGTAATATATTTCTGTGCTTTATTTAACACAGCAGGCTACAAACTTTTTGTCTAGACAAGAATTAGTACAAATTGAGCTTCAGTTTGAGGGATATCAAGTTTTGTTTTCCCATCAGAGAAATGGAAGCACAGTTTTATCTTCCACTTAATGAAGACAGCAAGCCAACACCAAAAACTGAATGGAACTTTCAGTTTCCTTATTCATCATAATACGAACAAAGGAACATTATTAGCTGATTCTAGCAGGACGCATGACACTAGATGTCAAGTAAGGATTATGGATGCCCTAAACCTGGTAAAAAAAATTAGTTCTTACAGTGTTCTCAACCTGAATATCTCAAGATTCAGACAATGAACGTCCAAACATCAGTCCCTAAACCTTGGGACTAATTAATGAAAATGCAGGGAGGGGGGGCGGTTTGGTCTGCCTTTTGATTTAAGAACCATATCTCAAAAACACAGTATTTGTGAACATGTGAGGCCCAGATTAACTCATCCTGGGCAGATGTTACCTTCCATAAATATCAGTGTGCAGCTGCCTGCACTCACACATTGTCTCGCTACCAATGTACTGTTTAAATAGTTTTGTGAAAACTTTTATTACTGTTGCCTAAAACCTTTACTAATTTTGCTTTTTCTGAATCTTATCTACTGATCTTCTATAAATAAAACATCATGGAGTTGAAAGTGTAAGTTGTCCCACTACACCCACCACCATTTTTCATGGCAGCAACAGCATGATGTCTCCTAAGGACAGATAAAGATTAGAAGTTCCTTGTGAGTGAACTGCCAGCAAGGGGAGGAAGAAATATCCTTCAATCATCAACTTCTTCTACCTCA
This sequence comes from Atrichornis clamosus, assembly GCA_013400975.1. NCBI lineage: Eukaryota > Metazoa > Chordata > Aves > Passeriformes > Menuridae > Atrichornis > Atrichornis clamosus. Next base: position 273,735 of record WBMZ01012199.1, on the reverse strand, counting down.
GCAAAGCAGAATAAGCCATCAACAATGGTATAGTATTTGTCTTTATTTCATCACAATTAAATAACATTCGAATTCACCAGTCAGAAGCCTCCCTTCTTCATAAGAATGAAAGAAATGGCAATAAAGGAATTGGAAGAAAATCAACTATTTGTCCCTGATATGCAAAACCAAAACAGCTGTCATCAGTCAGCAGAAAGTTATTCAAGTGTTCCCTCCAATGTCATATCATTACTTCAGAATTACCTTTCATATCAAATAAATACATTCTCTTACCAACACAGGAAATGCAATTTTCCAATCTAAAAACAATAGAAGCTAAACAAACAGGAAGCTAAAACATGAAACGCAAAGCTGAAATGAACTGAGAAGAGAAGCCTAAGAAAGCTAAGACAAACTAACTTTAGTTAAAAAAACTAACTTTTAGCTAAGCTAACTTTAAAAAAGGTTTCCTTTGTTTATAATTTTCTTCCTAGTCTATGACCTATTTGTTATCATACTAGCAATTTTCTGTTTACTGATTTGGAAGTGAGCAGTTACTCTCCTTTGTTCTTCTTAGTGTTCTATAGTGATTTGCAACTCCTTGTTTATTCACTATTTGATCACTGAAGTACATAAACAGAAATAGGACTGAAGGACTTATGTGGTGGGCTGACCTCCAGGTGCCTCATACTGACGCTGCATGAGCACTGCTGAGCAGGAATCCAAACACTGGTGGCACAGATCTTTGAGGGCTGCTGTATGAAAGCTAATGCCATTTCTGCCAGAATCAATGCAATTTACTTTTGCCTCACTTTTCTCTATTCTGGGAATTTGTGGTCATTTTGGTCAGCAGAGCATTATCCATCTACAATGAAAGGACAATTCAAACTAATAGTAATATTTATTAAAGCCAGCGGCTATGTATTTCCTTTGTGTTTGCTTATGAATTTTTAGGACAAGCAGAAAGAATTTCCCTCTGACATTTGATTCTTACGCTTCAATAAGAAACACTATACAGGAGAGGTATTATAATGAGCAAGTCAAAGCTAATTACTGGCATTAGATCAATATAGAATATCATTAAATACACAAAATCTAAATTTTCTTCTCATATGCTTAACATGGAAAATTCTTACAAAAAGAAAGAAGGCAGGGAACGAGAACAACTCAAGCAGTTACCCTCTGCTGTGCCTAGGGGTTCTGCTCTTAGTTATACCCATCACCCAGATTTTGAGAGGTACATAATGGCCTATATCCTACTGGCAAACACTTCAAGAATGATCAAAGGCAAAGGTAAGACAAACGTGTACAGGGGTTTGTACACCTAGCTATGCCACTGACCTGTCCTACAGGTCACAACAGCAGGCAGAAAAAAGGAAAAGTTATTTTTATTTACTTTTACATATATATTTATCTATATGCAAAGAAGAAAAGGAGATTAGTCTAGCAAATAACTCCATCACCTTTGCACCAGTCCTGCTAGATTTCTATATTTTTAGTTTTTAAATTACTCTCATGATGAACAATGGTACAGTAACACTGGCCTGAAAACAAGTATTTACCCTTTTGACACGGAATGCTGAATTCTCTTTGGATTCATTCATAAATAAAAATCTAATTAATTCATGTACCTATTATGCAAAATGGAAGCTTGATGGTAGGATTTCTCACTTGTGATCCACTGTTCTAGAGTAAGTGACTTCTTTCTCCTTCACAATACTTGATATCTGCACAGGTCTATCTGGCAGCTTAACCTCTGGATGGTGTGAATGTTAAGACATTAGTCACATTAATCAGAGCATGGGAGATCTTCTTCCTGACTTTCTACATTACTATCTTGCCTCAATACGAGTCTCAATAGCATCATTTGACCACAGTTGAAGGGTTATCCACTGCACTGCAGACTTCTAAAACCAATAAAAGTCTTTACAGACGATGACAGTCAGGACTGATGTGAAGCAAGGGAAAGACATTTCACTACCTGGTTAGTTTAATGAGATATTTTTGAAAGAAGTATCTCTAATGAAAAGGCAGACTGATGGATCAGATACAGTCCAGAAGGCTTATCTGCCTTCAAGACAGATTGTGTTTTGACAAGTAGCTACCAGCAAAGGGAACTTACCTTTTGTCAGGGATGCTTCAGCTGTTACTGAATCAAAAGCATCACCTGTGACCACCTAAGAAAACACTTTCAAAGATCACTGTAAGCTTCTCTTAGCTTCTCATCATTTAATAAGACTTATTTCTGATAAGCCAAGGGCCCTCATATAGTTGGATAGTTACCATACAATGGTCTTCCAATGTTGGTTTAGTGTATGAATTATCATGATGTAATATAGACTAATGGAAAACTGGCATCCCATTGTAACACACTGCTGTTGTGATTGGTGATCAATAAAAAATTGTAGATAGCCTTTCAGATGGACACAGGAATTGTGTATGATATCTAGAAAAATCTGCAAACTTTTTCTAATACCCTTCACCATGAACAGGAAACACAATTAAAATGCCAGTTCAGCATTTCTGTCATATTTTTAAACTTCTTTTTCCCGGAAAGTGACTTCAGCATCTATTCCAGTACTTTTGAAATAAGAAGAAACACAATAGAGCATTATAAGCAGTCCATTAAAAATGAGTGTTGCCAGTTAGGGTCCAAATATGTCATGGCTTCTATTTTGTTTCACCATGAGAGCAGACTTTTTTAAACTTGATTTTTTTGTATTCTGCTTAAGTTACTTCAGGTAATGACTCTTTGCATGTTGACTGAGCTACTGTATAATGTCAAGCAAACAACTGGACCACGAGAATACAGGTTTCTGAACTTCACAGTCTAATTTGCAGACCCACCATCTACCAAAATTTGTGTCTCTCTGGTACAATTTCTAAAAGCCTTACGATCCACATCCTTAGGCCACTGTTAACTAAAAAGAGAAACATTAGTATATATTCTCCTATAGGTAAACCAAAACATACTGTTCTGAAGTTGAACTGTAATTTTTCATTGGGTAAATAGCTAAGATCATCACTAAGGTGAGCTGTTTAATTCATATTTTTAACAGAACACTAACATCTGTAAAAGATTACTGCTATAAACAAAATATATTTCTCCCTGAATCAACTCTAAGCACCTCTGTGAGACACTATGTTCATTGAATCACAGAATATGCTGAATGGGAACTGACCCATGAGGATCACAGAGTCCAACTCCTGGCCCTGTACAGGACACTCCAAGAATCACACCACGTTCCTTTATCTTATTTAATGTTATTTAATAAGAATGTTATTCCATTCTTACAATTTGTACCAAGGCAAGTAGATTTCAACTTCTAGTAGGACTATACAGGTACAACGAGATGTCTTGCAGGCATGGAATTGCAGAAATAAGGTGTGATTTCTGAAAATAATAATTCAGATGAACTGAACAAAAACTATAGTAACTCAGATAAACTGGCATTCAATCATCAAGTTTAAAAGGCAAATCGTTATAGGATTGCCTTGGTTTTGGCTAGGATAGAATTCATTTTTTCCCAGTAGTTGTGTTTTGGATTCAGGATGAGAATAATGTTGATAGCAACAACCCAAACATCAGTGTGTTAAGTAGCGTTTTCCCTAAGCCAATGACTTCTCAAGTCTCATGCTCTGCCAGTGAAGAGCTGCACAAGAAATCTTGAGAGAGCATGTCCAGGTCAGATGACTCAAAAGTGGCTAAACATGGATACTTCATACCGTAGAACGTCATGCCCAGAACATAAACTGGGGATTGCCAGGAGTTGCCAATTGCTGTTCAGGGATGGACTGGGTATCAGTGAGCGGGTGATAAGAACTGTGTTGTACATCACTTGCTATTATTATTATCGCTAGTATTCTCAGTAGTATTATATTTTACTTAGTTTCAATTATTAAACTGTTCTCATCTCAACCCACAAGTTTTACGTTTCCTCTCCCTGATTGTCGTCCCTAAACCATCTGGCATAGAGGAAAGTAAGCAAGCGCTGCACGGTTCTTAGCTGATGACTGAGGTCAAAGCATGACAATGACGTTAACAGCACAGCTGTTTCCTCCTGCCTACCATTTGCTGCATTAGGATTCTAGCTGAAGTCCCAACAGTTATTACAGCCTTACTCACCTCTGCTGGATGCTGAATTATATACAAGCAGGTGGAGACCTCTAGTGGATGCACTGGCAGGAATGGACACAAACACACCTTCTGAGGACGGCTACATGGCAAAAGGGAGTGAGAACAAAAAAAGCAATCAGCACTTTGTGAAAGATGATAAAAATACATTGCACAAATACATATCACATCCCCCAAGAACTTCCCCTAACAACATTGTATTAAACCTGATGTAGTTTTCTGTTTGAAATTCCTTTCATTCCTAAAAATAAAGAGGCAAGGCTTTTATTGAAACAGCATTTTGGGAACAATGTTCAGACCCTTCCTGTGATTTGGTTAGGGTTAAAGCATTCTAAAAATCCTTCTGTCATCTTCAAGATGAGCAGCTTACTAGTATCCACATTCTTACCAGATAAGTCTGTTACTTCTTTCCTAACCAAGTTACTTGCAACAATCTGATAAACTATAATAGAACTTTCAATATCTATAACTTACATATTTATAATAGATTAAAATACAATATTTTAGAAGCATACACACATGAAACCCCAGAGATGCTGTATTTTAATATTTTGTAATTCCATCTATGCTGAAGTACATAGCAGACATGTAGAATGAAAACAGAAAAATCCTCATCAGGAACTTCTAATCTAAATCAGAAAAAACTAAAATAAAAATTATTTAAAATTTTTCGTTGTACTGCATGAAGCTGCTGAAATGACTAGCTGAAGAACAGTATCTAAAGAAATTAGCTTATGCTGGTATGAAACTGATGTGCTGAATGATCAAGAATAAACAGAAGCAAAGAATCAAGCTTGAAGTTACACACAGAGTAAATGAAGTGGTTACCCCAGAAAAACACACATTCACATACACATATGCATGGACAGATGTCACTCTAGCTACTTGCATATGTTATTCAATTACTCAGAAAAATGAAGAATTTCCTTAACAGTGAAACTGCTGCCTGTATTCACCAATTAAAATTACGGTATCTCTGCGAACCAAGCTCACTAAGCTTAAAAAAATACAAAGTCAGTATTTTCAGCACAGTGATAGCGACCTGGAGCACAATTTCACCTGACCCCTCCTTGTAATCTTTACTGTTAACAGTTTATATGTTGCTCACATACAAGAGATGGTAAGCAGTGAATCACTGCAGCAGATGTTATTCAAAGAAGTGAATTCTGAAGACAGGTTCAGATTAAATTCATGACAAGCCTGACTGGCAATGAATTAGCTTGCCCACAAGAGAACACAACCAGAAAGGTGTACTAAGTAACGTTACAGTAATCCAAGCCAGTACAACTGTTCCCCATACAAACAGTAGTATTTAACAGTAAATGGCAGAATGATAAAAAGGCAGTATCAACAGATAAGCTGCTCTTTATCAGTTGACAGGCTGTGTTAATTTAGAACCCGTACTTCTAGCTGCAACTACTGAGGCATGGAGACTATTCCCTTCTCCACAGGGTATACAGTTAAAAATTAGTCAACACCAGCCTAAATACAAAGTGAGGAAGGGGGAGTGTTGATGTAAGACACGGAATTCTTACTTACCAGAATAAGAACCAGAAAAGGTAATTTAAAATATTTCAACTAAAAGGCCCACAGACAAGAAATCACCCTAATGACAAATTGGGAATTATTCTGATACATTCTTCTGGTATATTGTTTCAGTAGCCTGCTGTCTGTTTTTCCTTCACACTTCTAGTGCTGGCATTTTGCTGTTACTAATCCTGAATAAATTTGGCACGTTCTGTTGTATTAATGGCCAGGCTCTGGGCCTAAATTTAAGCACTCAGTAATTTTACCATTCAGTGGGCTTACTCAAGAGAACTTTACCGTGAATGAACTGAAACCAACATCACTTCCGGGTCTGGTGGGTTGTTCTCTGGTGCAATCCCACTGCCCTTTTCCCAAATTTTCTCATATGTAAACAACTTAAACCAAAATCTCTGATAAAAAAATCTCTGGTTTGTTAAGAAGCTAGAAGCAGCAAATACCATGGAAGCTGCTTGTTGCATGTGTCCTGATTGTTAAGTCAAAGTCTGTCTTCTTTTGGATCATCAGGTCAATCAGAAACTCAAGTGCTTGTACCAAGTATGATTGGTTTCTCCGCAATAGCTGGTTTCACTAACAAGGTAAATTATTAAAGTTCTCCCCATTATGGCATTTTCTGATGAAGAGAGATTAAGGCATGAAAATCTACTAGAAAAAGCTGTTCCAACACAGTTAGTGGGTGACTTCAATCCAATGAGCTACATTGTTCATTAACTCTTATAAGCAGACAAAGATAGCTTCCAGTGATTCCCGACCTCAGGGTGTTTAATTACAACAAATTTCACTAGATACAACTTACTCTCAAATCTCTCTTTGGCCGATATTTTTTTCTATTTTCCACACTACTCTGGATTTTTCACAGGTAGTTTTTCAAGCTTTGTTAACCTCACACAAAAAAAAATAAACAAATCCAAACAAAAAGAAGGAATTACCTGGAAAGGAAGCATTTTCAAATAGTTGCAGAATAAACTCTGCCGATAATTTGATTTGTAGGGAGCAGAGTACAGACTATGACAACTAAAATATTTTCCAATACAATTTAATTACATATGCATACACATCACTTAACTTTAAGCACCCAATTAGGTGCCTAATTATGTTGACTACGTATTTTTACAACCTCATCCTGAGGGCACAAGGCTTATTTCTGTAATTTTACTTTACAAACTAAGTTATTTGTGACATAAAAAAACCCCCCACATAATTCCTACATGAAACTAACATTACCAGTCTACATCTGTTGGACAGGAAGCATTGCAGAACAAAGGAAGTTCTGTTCCACCACCACAAAAGCTGCCTTTGCTCTGAGAAAGGCCACCTAGGCAGAAAAGGCATTTTGTCTTTTTCTTTCGTTTAAAGATTCTGTTACAGTCTTGCCCGACATACACAGCTGATGTTACTGAAGAGCAGGAGCAGCACTAGAAATTTATATAATGCGGAACATCAATTTTCTCTCATTTCTGGAAATCAAAGTAGCATTCAGCTCTAGGCAGGAATAGTAGCAGAATATTAAGGAAAAGGTTTGTGGTTGGGGAGCAGGATTTGAAGGAGGATAACTTTTATTCTATTATTCACCTGTATGCAATTTCAGCACAGCTCAAAGCTACCCAGTGGATTCTTACAGTGGATTCTCTTTTTTCAATACCGCATTTCCAGTTTAAAAATTATGACAATATAACCTATAACAATGACATGACTAAAAAATTAAAAAATCATTCCATATCTTGCAAGGGTGCTTTATTTACCATTATTTATATCTAAATTAATGATACGCAGAATAACATTAAGTTTATCTTCCCAGCAGCACTGAATCTGGACAGTGGACTGTGCTGTACTGTGGTGTCAGGTTTAGTGTGATTACTAGTTTCTAGGCAGAGAAACTCTAAAAGAAAATATGCAGTTGTCTGGAAACTAGTGAGCTAATTCTGAAACTCTTTCCAAGTCTCTGTATTATTTTACCACAAATTTGTCCTCACTTGCTTCAGAACTAAGTTTTACCCTGCTACATGTCCAAAGGGCTTCCGGTAACAGGCATTATTCTCTGAATGCAAACAAATGTAATCTTATACCCATATTCAGAAAACTACAGGTAGATAATTCAAGGATTTAAACACAAAGTAAGCAAATACTAACAAAGCTACAATTTTATGCTCAGCATTTGCAGACATTTTAATGAAAACATACAAAGAGATCGAGTGTGCCAAGCACATGCTCTAGAAACAATGCTTCCAGTATTAAAGCAGCTGATGTTTTTTAATTACTAACACTTGTAGCAACATTTTCATGTTCCAACACATATTGCCAAGGTCAGGTCCCAGACTGTACTTCCAAAAAAACATGCCTGCTGAAACAGAAATGGCTGCTTCAAGTAAATTAGATTTCTCTACTGTTTTCATCAAAACACCAAGGATTTCAAGGTCAAAACCCACCTGAGAAGTCTGGAGAAAAGCCACAAAGCTACCATATGTTTGTTTTATACTAATGCTTCATATATGTTTTATACTGACACAAGTTCATTACATACATGCATTAAAACAACATTCAGGAGTTTTACAAAGCTGTGTGGGAAGTTTAAAAGAAGAAGCCAATTTATTTTTAAAAATTTGAGAACTAATGTTATTTTTGCTAGTCTTACGTTAGAGGACAAACACAAACCTAAAATTGGTTTAAGATGACATTTTACATTCTCCACCTTAACAACTACAGCTGTAGAAAAAGCATAAAAGAAAGAGTGGATTAAGTTAAACATAGATAAACATAAAGTTATGCATTTAGGCAGAAATAATCTTAAGCCAACATGACATAATATGACATAACATTCAATAATATTAACTTCCGATAATAATCCTGTGAAAATAGCACTATAATGCCTGGTAATTCTCAAAAATGCAAATCATATGTAAAGTGTTACTGGCAAAGGATGAAACAATTAAACATGGAACATTATGATGACACTACATAAACCTCTGGAATGCACTCTGAGTGCAGGAGAAGCCAGGTCAAAAATACGAAGAGTTATTTCTCATGCCATCAGCACTGCTTGGGTTTCTTCTAGGCTTATTTTGAACATTCTTCACTCAAGCAAAATTTTCAAGCCTTACTTTTAATGGCGTTTCCTGAAAAAAATCAGGGATAGAAGATTACCCTGACTTTATTGTGTTGCTCCTCCCATTCTTTCCTCCAGTCTCTTTCAAAAGACTTAGGAACTCACTGGTCACGAGGCATAAAAACAGAAAATATAAATTCTTACAAACTCCATTAGGAGTAAATAGACACATAAAAACACAGTATCAGAAAAACAGCTGGAGGGAGTATCAAGAACAATAACAGAGCATTTCCTTTTCCACTTGGTAATCTGTATAACATCAGCTTCCTGTCAGAGAAAAAAGGAAAAAGAAAAAGGCATATTGCTAAAATTTTGCTTCCCCATAAGAAGTTAGAAATAAATAAAGCAGGTGTATGGGCTTGTTTTGCTTTGTTATTTTAGATTTTTTTAATGGTGCAACCAGTGATTTTAATACTCAGTTTCCTGAGTAAAAACAGACACTTAAAAGGAAAAGTATCTAACACAAACCACTGTGAAAATTTTCTGTTCAAAGAAAAGACCATATGCAACAGGAAAAAACTTGTGTCTATGTTACCCAACAATAAGAATCAAGTACTTTGCAAACAAACTGCCTTTAGGTATAAAAAGATTAAAGAAATTTTAGAGCTATCCTGCACAAAAGCTTTTGTAACCTTTTCAGTACAATTAAGGGCAGCAACTTTAAGCAACAGACACAGAAATAAAGTAGCTCAACTGATTAGAAATCTAGAATACTTGTTCGAATTGATAAGAAAAAGTTCTACCGCAGCTCTCATGGTATTTTAAGAGAAATATGGAGTCATCTCGTGTCTCTACATTTTGTAGATCATTTTCCAATGCATGTGGAATGTGAACTGTGCTAATGAGCTAGAGTTTCAGAACTTCGTATAATATCTTATCAATGTCAGCTTCCTCTTTTCATTGCTCCCGAGAGCCAGGCAGGAAAAAAAAGCATCTTCCTAGAAACACTCATTTAGATCAGCAGAATCAATAGATCAACAGTAGAATGGCCTGAGTTGAAATGAATTTTCAAGAACATCTCATTTCAACCCTAGAATCAGGGTCAGGGACACCTTCCAGTAGATCAGGTTGCTCAAAACCCCATTCTGGCCTAAAACGCATCCAGGGATGGGTCACCCACAGTTTCTGTGGGACAACTGTTCCAGTGCCTCACTACCCTTATAGCAAAGAATTTCTTCCTAATATCTAATTTAAACCTGCTCTCTTTGAACTTATACATATTGCCCTTTTTACAATTCAAACCTGCAATGTATTCTGAGTTCCAAAACGTTTCTATCTAGTTCCAGGAAAAGCCACTGCAGTACTAAATATTAGATTCATTAAAATATACCAGATTAAGTTTAGTATTTTGTACCAGAAGACAATCAAGGCAGTACCACAAATTTCCAAACCAGTAAGACCATAAAATTGACCAATTAAATAGACAGTACCATTGTATTCAACAAGTTCATTTCCAGGAGACTTTCCTGATAGTTGTACAGTTGATATAACATAGCATCTGTTCTTGCCAAAAGGTACTACAGCAAGCTTGATCACAGTATAAGGAGACATGATATACAACCGAAGCATTCAAAAAGGAATGCAATTTTTAAGACAAAAACTGCCTTTGAACTGACCCAGTATTCCACTGGAACTAACAGGATCAAGGGGTGCAGCAACAGGAGAAGGCAATGGAAGGGGGTCAGAGATACATCGAAGAGGTACAGAAAGAGGTTCAGAAGGGGGACAGGAAGACAGTCATATCCCTGCTCCTCAACAAGGCATGCATTACTAGTGAGCAGCTAGGAGATCACAGAACTATTTCCTAGCATTCAGATTCCTTGACATCAATTCTCAGCAGTTCTACTACTCCTGCATGGTATGGTGAGAAGATACGTCCCTTGCCATTCTTTCTGTTTTCTACTCTACTCTCAGACTACTGCCTTGTGTGCATATTCAATAAAGATTTCTCTGTTAATTTCAAAACTTTGCTTTCTTGTAACTTTGAAACAATCCTGGACCTCTGCCCAGAGCACTGGACTTCAGAAACACCAAACAAAGAAGAAGGTAATTAATTGACAGAGGCATCAAGCAATAACAGCAGAGACTAAGTTCAAAAAGAAACTCCTATTTACATCCGTTTCATGAATACTTACGTTGTATCGCATGATGGGTGCTAACAAGCTCACAGCATTAAAAAACATATCCATTATCAAAAGTTACTATAGCATGAAGATACACTTTTTAGTTCAGAAAAATCACAAAACCACTATTCCTATCAGCCACAAATACCACTCTACAGGTGCCCCGTATTTATGCTGATCCCCAGGCACCTGCCATTCATTGTTCAGCTCTCCACCACAAGAAAATCATCTTTGACCCATTTGTTCTGTATGGTTTACTAGCAGAAATCATTATATAAAAAAACAGAAGCAATAGACGATTATCCAGCTCCTACACTCAGCAGGAGAAAATAAAGCTCAGCAAGGTAAGTGTTGAAAACCCTCCTATATTTGGGCTGCATTTTAGCATTTACTTTCAGAACAAACCAGTATATCTCAGGGATTATGTACTGAGCTCTTACTGGGAAAAAAAAAAGCAACAAATCTATCTCAAAAAGCAAAATCATAAAAAGTATCCACAATGTAAGTCTTTAAAGAAGCTATTATGCTACTGCTGATTTTCAACTTGAAGTTTTCTCTTGTTGACAGCCAGACACTAGAAATGCGATTTACATCACCAACTCCTTTCTTTTTCAGCACTAAACAACGATCAGTTTGTAATGATTTTCAGTCAAAGTTCAACTGGCCTGGGTTAGAACAACTGTAGTAAAACATTTGAAAAGCCTTACTTACAAAGATGTCATTCTTCCTAGATTTAAGACTAAAATTGGACAGAAAAGGCAACCCTCCAGAGGTAAGGGACAGAAGCAGTCATTTAGTTCATTACAAGCTCTGAGTTCTCATTAAGGATAACCTTCCTATCTTCTGGAACATTACATCAGTTAGCGCAGTTCTTCAAAAATTAAGCAAATAACTAAACATACATACATATATACATATATATTTCTCTTTAGAAAATAAGTATTTGTAAAAATATCTAAAGTTAATGAAGCAAAAGATCTTTCCTTCCCAATATCTGGTAGCTTATGCATCATTCCAAACTTCTATTTTGCAGTACCATATTTTTCACAGTGATTTTGAACACTAAGTAAATAGTACAACAGATTTTATCATTATCATCAGTCGTAGCAGCTGCACATATTGAAGACACAGTATCTAGAAAATTACCACTAAAGTGTGAGGTGGCTTTTATGGAGAAATTTATAACACTAGAGTGACAGGCAATTATATAAGAAGAATTTTTATGTCATTTGGACATTTCCTTTAGACTTTGACACTACAACAGAAAGCAACAGGTTACCCAACAAAATTAGCAGATTCTTTAGTACAGCATGCTGTAAGTGTATGCTATCCTTTATGAGTTTTCTTTTGCATATTTTCATGATGAAGGTATACAGACAGAAATCAACACATTTCTAAAATATGGACAAAGGCAGCATGGGCCATATAAAGGCTTTATGCAGTGTTCTCATGTGTCCATTTCCCAAGGCAAATAACCTTTCTGCCTGACCGATTGAATCATAAATAAAGGACATGCAAGTTAGTTTGGAGCGGTTTTTTTTAAGTCAGGAACATTCATAGCAGCTTTACAAGCCTAATCAGGACATATTCAAAACAACAAATACCTTCTAGTGCTTAAAAGAGAAAAGGTACAACGAAGAAAAGAACAAAATATCCACACTGCATAATTTTCTGAACTTATTACATGTAAGCAGCCTTTGTCAGGCAGCTTTCCTTGTAAATAAATTAACAAATCAATAGCAGGACATTTTTTCAAATGCTTCAACTGTTTACATTAAAGTTGGCTGTGGTTTCCACTGGAACTAATAGGAGTAAATAAATAAAATTGCATTTATCTTACGCAACAGTGCAGTCATTACAGAAAGGCCAGGAAAGCCAAAAACTAATGAGCCTGAGGTTGTTGACATTTTCATGCACCTTGGCTCTACAGTCTGGTAAAATAGCTGGCACTCTGACAAGTTTGATGCCAAGACAGCTAGCAGAGCTTTAAATCTGTTGAAGAAGGTGAAGTAGTAATGGCATTTGAAATGAACCATTGAGATATTAAGAAGTTAAACTGAAGTCTCACACTGCCATCTTATAATTCTAACCTGTTTCAGAAGCTTAGATGCTATCACAAGAAAAAAAGCAGAAAAAGTGTGTGAACAAAATGTCTTGTGAAAAAGTTCAGAATTTCCCACGGAAACGAAGAACCCACCAATCCAAGAAAGGGGGAAAAAAAAAAAAAGAAAAAGGAGGAAAAAAAAAAAAAGGAAGAAGAAAAAAAGTTTCCAACAATACAGAATCAGCATCTTGGGTCTGGTAGGCTTGCTAGTCCCTTGTATGCCTGCACAAAGAGCCTCTCCATGGACGACTCTCAGAAACTGTGGCTAACCAGTCCTTCTCCCCCTCTTCTTCTCTGTCTGGTACCTTGGTGTGAGGGAACACAGGCTCTGTAGCATAATAAAGGTTCATAATGAACACTGCAAGGAGACAGGGGAAAGGCAGCTTGAAAAACTGTGGGGTTAAGATACTGTTAGCAGGAGCTACTGAATGTACATTTCAGGTGCAGTCAGTGGTTCAAACATCAACTGAAGCTATGCAAATGAAGACTACAAATCTAAAGTTACATTACCTAGAGGCTTCCTGCATTTTGTTATTGCTGGTTTCTTGATTAAAAATTGATGACTACAACTTGTCATTAAGGGTAATCTTGCAAAAATATTTACAATAAAAACTTCTAACACTAATTTTCTATGTCCCAGCTGATGAGGTTTTCTCAGTCTTAAGTTTAAATTACATGTACAGCAGTCTCTTATTCCAAAAACACTGATCAAGCTTCAATAAAACCAGCCTTTCTATCTCCACGAAAGCAATAGGGCTTTTCACATTTGAAATTCAGGTCTCCTATGCAAATTCATCTTATTTAATAGTATTTTAAACATAGTCTATTGACATGTATACTTTACTTTTTAATAACAAAGCCAAGTCTGAATCCTAGTCTGAAACAAGCAGATGAAAAGGGAGTTAAATTAAAAGCTCTGTTCTGCACCAAATGAAGTCAAGTGAATTCTGCCATTGATTTTTAATGAAAGCAGGCTCAGCACCCATGTCTTTAGGAAGTTAAAAAAAGAGCTAAGTTATTGTATCTCTCAATCCATGCAACAATGCCATATCCTGTCACTTCCAGCTATTAATGTAACTTTTCCCCTTTTAAAAAAGTTTTTAAAAATCAATGAAATGAAGGTATTGCTATAATTTATTATGATGAAACAGAACACACAACAGAATTTTCATTCTAAACTATATTTAGCATTAACATAAAAGTAGATAACTTGTATCAGACAAAACTTCTTTAAAGAACACATATTCCTGCTATAAGAAAGATGTACCATTCTCTGTAGTTTATCTTCAACTGAATGCAAGCAAAAATACAGTTAATGGAGCTTCATATTATGAAAAAGCAGTATTAGGAAAATGGTTAAATGTTAAATAGAATCTCCAATTAAAGTATTCTAGTATACTATTCACTTCTGCCATAGATGACAGAAGAACGTAGCTGTGTCAGTCAGTAAACTTCAGTATAACTCAACATTATAACAACACAGGAAAAAAAGGAAGTGTGCAAACAGTGTTCTATTCAGACTTCCTGATGCTGCTTAGCTGTAAGAGCACTTTAAAGGCTACACTATACTTCTACACTACACCACACTCTAGTGTCCTTTTTCTGAATAACAGCACTTCATTCAAATACAGATTCTGATCTAAAATAAATCTTATTAAAAAGCAGTCAATTTCAAGATATAATGCAATAAAATAATGTATTTTAAAATAGTATACCTGTTATTTAACAGTAAAACATTATTTCATTAAAATATGTTGATTTTTACTGCATACAGAATATTTCATTTATTTAACCAGGCATTAAATTCATTAAGACATTCAAAAGCTTTTTCAGGTTGCTTTTTCAGATGTTGCTTTTAAGGTAAGCAATCAATTCAACACAAGTGCTTTATAGATGCTTAAAACAGCAGTTACCACATCAAACCTCAGAACCACATTGATTTGTACCACTCAAGGTGGTTTGCAGGCTTCATGTCTTGGGAAAAATACCTTACAATAATGTTTTCTTTTAAAAAGGAAGTTAGAAGTCCATTGCATAGATGAAACTTTCTTGTGCAACTTGGAAACACTCGTTTTATAACTAATGTAGTATATATTTAGCAAGCATGCTTATAAAAATTAGCAAAAATAAGGTTAGACTGCAGTTGAGTACCTCATTAAGAGATGGACAGGACTAAGATGGACCACAATAGTTTAGATTTTGTACTGAGAAAAATATTATTTCTTGGTCTGAGAGGCCACTGGTACTAACGTCAACTGAGCACAGTAGTAAAAAGGTATAAAGAGACTCATAAAATAATTCAGAATTGAAGTGCTCTGGACTCCAAGCAGGCATAATTTCAAAGGCCTTGAGCCAACTGATCTGAGCCTACCAAGAGCAGAGTCTCACCAGGCAACCAGTTCTAGCATTTAACCACTCTCACAAAGTGTGATTCGGTTTTTTCTGAAGCTGAAACAGACCTTCACTTGGTGAAACAGACAGGATGAGGCCTCTTCTCCCACCAGGGGATGCTGCTGGGCCCCATCTACCCTCCTGCCCACCTTTACTGTAAAGGGGTTCCCTTGCAGGTTGACAGTGCTACCTGGGCTTGTATAGCCCTGGGCACTGAGCTTTGAATGTGCTGAATTTTGTGAGATTTCTCATGACCAGCCAGCTGTCAGTGTCTCTCTGAATTGCAGCTCTAACCTTCTGCAGTACAGTAGCTGCTCCCTCCACCTGGCTGTCACCTGCAAGCTGCTGTGCATGCCTTCCACCCAATCAATCTGGGCACTGGGAACACGTTCAACAGCTTTGCACAAAGCATAAACTCCCACAAAAACATCTCCTACTTTGAACTGTCGATTGATTGAGCTCAACAGCCCAGGAAGCTCTCCTTGTTTATTTTGTAGACCCATTCAACTAGTCTGTATCTTCCCAGCTTGACTCTTGTAGAAAGTTCTCAAATACTTCCTTAGTATTTTTATCTACTCAGACAAACCACCCCTGCGCCAGAACCTATCATCATGGTTAGATACTGTTAAATCCATTAACCAGTCTGTCAAAGAAGGTGGGCATACTGTTTTTCCATTTGTCCCCTACCCACATTCGTTTTAGTGGTACATGACTTCATTAGTCCTCTGATACTGCACTTACTAAATTTCTTCCCTGGTCTCCCTCCAAACAGCTATACAATCTGAATTTGCAAACATGAACAGAATACAAAACGAAAGCAGTGGCTCATAACAGAATTATACTAAAGCATAACTAACTTAATGGAGTTTAACAGATTATATCTGCTGTACTGTTATAAACATCAAAGACATTACTGAAGCAGTTTTAAAGACTGAAGCTCCAAGGTATTTAGGTAGCTAGATACCTTTAAAACTACTTGAGTTTAAAACACATACATATTCATCAGCATCCCTGCTCCATTTTTGTAAGGCATGAAGGGACTATACATGTAAGTAGGTTAGTTGTACACTATGGATTATCTTTTAATCTACTTGGAGATTATATATTCTAAAAGGCACTTAAGGTCAACTTAATGCACTGTATTAGTTCCCTGCTTTTCATACATTAGGGTTTTTAAAAGAACTTAGATGCTCAAGGAGAATTTTACTTTTTTCTCCAGAAGAATCAGCACAATTGGATCTCATTGCTTTTTCTTTGGTCTTTTAGTGAAGCAATTTCCTATTACAATGTACAATTAGCAAGCCCTTCTATTAAAGACAGCAAAACAAATTTAAACTCTAATGACTTTATAGCCTCAAAACTTCATTTGATGAAAACTCTAACACAGAGAATTTCTAAAGTTTCTAACCAACAATTCTAACAAACACCAAGGGAAATTAAGAAAGGGTTTATTCCCAAATTGCTTAAGTGTAATATTGAATTAATAAATACCAGGAAAAACAAGTTCCATATATTACAAAACTGAATTGGACCACTACTGTTGTTTCATACACAAAAAAAAAGCCATAAGGACCCCCAAATCACCTTTTTTTTTAATTATCCTTTTTTATAAAATACCACTCTCTTGATTTACCATTTTATAGCCATTAGGAATATAATCCAATATTATGGCTTATCTCTGATTAACTTTTCTAGTAGTAGATTTCCTCAGACTCTTCGGCTTCCTTAATAAACCCATAAAATCTAGGTGCTTTTTTGGCAAGGAGCATTTTCTTTTCACTATCTGACATAAGCATCAAAATATTGCATTCCTGAACATTTCACATTCATGAATAGAATAGAACATAGAATTTGATCTATTTATTCTCTTCCTAGTGCACAATTCACCTATTTTCAATTTCATTAAATTGGGCTTTTAAAATAAATAGAAATGTTAAAGTGCTGGCACTAAAGAGAAATACAGGTTAGAATCCTTATTCCATGATACCATAAGAAAATAAAAGTGTTTTATAGCAAATATTGTAAGGTGGTATAAGTAGATATTGTCAATTCATACAAAAAGCATGCACTGAAAGGTGCTCCTTCCAAATGTAGGAAGCATGCACACTCAATTTTATTTAATATTTCTAGTCTTTTGGACAACAGATGATTGACTGCTTAAAAAAAAGGAAAAAGAAAAAAGAAAGACACTCTCAGCAAATTGTATTATCAATTATTAATACATAAAAACTAGGGAAAACATGTAGAAAGAAATAAAGATAAGCCATAGTAAGTATTTGACTACTCATTAGGTAAGAAAAATTTGTGTTAACTTTACAACACAGATCATCTACAGTCTACTACTGTTGTGCCAGAAGAGCCATAGGATGAGGCCTTGAGGATTGATTTGGTCAATTTTCTTTACACAATTCACAGCAAGACAAAAATTAAGTGCAGCAAGGACACATTCCCCTTCCTGTGACTAATGCAGCTGGACATTTATATGAAGGTAGATTTGCGATTAAGCCTGTTACAGACAGTTTGCAGTCTTCAATACTGGCATGCTCACTAGATTTAGGAACTGAGTAAAAGAATTTTAAAAGAAATTCTTACAATAAATTATAGGCATAATTGGTGTAACTCAGAAATGATATGTGGAAAGATGGAGAAAAATAATAGCTGTTGACTATGTCTTACAAGCCAAAGGATAGCTATGCTTCTAGTAACAACAAAGCCAACTACTAGCCTGACATATCCAGGAGTCTGAAGTCAGACTATTAATTTCAAGCAAAGAGCATTACAGACTTAGATGAATAACATTTCAGCAGAGGTTGTGAATGAAAAGTACAACTATGGTAAAGCTATAGAAGTGCCAAGTGAAAGCTGAATCCAGTGCTCAGAACACTATTTCACTTTTAAAATGAGAAAGTGACATAGAGGTGCATTGCAAGGGATAAATCTGCATGGAAGATCAGATGGTGGAATGATACAGAGTCACTAAAGCGAAAAGAGAAGACTCCAGCAACCACTTGCCACAGCTGAAAGGGAAAGCGAAAAAAAAAATCATGAAGGAAAGACATCCAGAAAAACAGGTGGAAGAAGTCAGATCACCCTGATAATTCATTCTGAGGCTAGTCAGAAAAGAAAAAATAAATTCTAAGAAATTCTAGGCATACAGTTTCAAGAAGGAAAGGAGGTTTGAGTGGTGCGTCTGAAGTGAGAGGAAAGCTTGGGTTTTTTTAAATGAAACTCAAACTGAGGGGAAAACAAAAGAAAAAAGAACAGGTAACTGAAAAGAATCTGACTGAAGTAAGACCAATAAGTTGCAGAATGTTCAGACAAGCTCTAGATTACCCTGGGATATGTCAGGGCTGGCTCTTCGAGATAGCACTGCAGGTGAAACTCACCTATGCCAATATTAGATGTAAGACCCAGAAATTACTTGAAAAATCACCAAATTTGCTGCACTTAAACTAATTCTTAATTGGGTATATGTAGTCTTCAGCTGTCACCTACTTTTGCAACCCCCACAGAATAGAAAGTAAAATTCATTTTTTTTTAGGTTTTTGCTTTGTGCTATGTTTATAAAAACAGCAATTCTTCAGAAACAACCATTGGTATTTTTAGTATTCCTTATGATTAAATTGGAAAGGTTTGATCAATGTGAAACATTTTTGACTTATCTTAAAATACGCTATCATCCCCAAGGCAAAGCTGTACTTGGTGTAATTACAGAATTGAAGCCAATCAAAGGTACTACAGCTGCTTTAATTAACAAGATTATTCTTTGCTGCAGTTCTTGTCTTTGGTTGTGCTCCTATTAGCCTGTAATTGCCCATAGTCCATAGGAGAACAGCCTGACATATTCTTTTTCCTTTATTTAATGCCAGCAGATCAAAAAGTATGCTAACCAAGTCAGCTGAGGCACAAAATAAGCGACCTAAAAAGGTGTCAACTCATTAATCTGGACACAATATAATAAAAAATTAATAAATGCCTTTGAAATTTAGTGCAGCAGAAGTAACATTGAAATCACAAAATCTTTAATTCACCAACAGTTCTGGCACCATTCATTATTGCTAATACAGACCAAAGAAACAGCAGCAGGAGAAACTACTGCATATATAGTAATTGCCAAATGTAGAACAAAAATAAATAATGTCTAACTTGATATTTATAATTCTAAGCAATAGCAGACAAAGAATTTAGTAAGCAAACTACAATCCTTTAAAGCAACATTACTAGAAGCATATTAAGATTATAAAAGGCACTGAACTCGAAAACTAATGCTTGATAATTTTTCCACTTATCTTTAGCTATTCTTCTTAAAATGTGGTACAGATTACATACACTGTAGTTCATTAATTTCCAACTAATTACAGCTTAATCTGTAGTTGGTAAATTCTGCATCTTTTTTACTATTAAGTACACAATTTCAAGACACCATGTTAACATTCCTCAAAACTCCCTGAGAATCTTCTACTGAAAATAAAATAAAAACTTGAAAGATATTTCTGTCTATAAAGAAAAAAGATAATTATTGAATGGAAGAGACTTTCAGTTTGTATACTCTTGCATTTCACACCACCAACCCTATTAAAATTCCTTAGACTCTTCAGGAGAGCTGACATATTACTGCATAAATATCTCTGCTTCTCCAGTGGCAGGAAAATCGACATAACCACTGAATGCTGACATAAAATTTCACATTGTAAAATAACTTTTTGCTGTTGCAAAAATAGGCAGTTATTGTTAAAAACCCCTGCATTCTGCTGTAAAACCATTTGGGAATGTTATTCTCTTAACGTGTTCAAACGTAAAGCTCAAAACAGTAATTGTTCTGTGGTCTTGTGGCTGGATTCTCTGCTGGTTCGTGAAGTACAACAAACTCTAAGTCTGCGGGCAGGCAAGCCATTAGCACCTTCTTACTTAACTTACCTTCTAGATTTCTAAGTGCAGTGCTTCAGATCTCTCTATGTGAATACAAATTTCCCAAGCAGGCTAAGAATGCATAAATCAAGTATTAAAAAGAATACAATCATGGCAACAGAGCCCTTCTTGCCATTCAATTTTGCTACATGACAGACAAGGCCCCAGAAGGGTCAGACCAAGATTTACACCAAGGTCTTTCTTACCTTCTCAGCTGCCTCCATACCTACACTTTCAGAAATATATTTATATCTCTACCCTTATGCATTAACTTATTTATATAAAAATCACTGAATGTCAGGAATAAAAACCTATTTTACACTCACAGTAAGGAGATGAGGAATCTTTGCCAAATACTTCTAGCTATTTTTTGAAGAAATACAACCTATAGGTGAAAAGGCCCACAAACATTTTATCAATCTTATCTGTGTTGAAATTAGCTTACAAAAGTCTCATTCTAGTTAAGGCTATTCTGTTCCCAGGTCTGGATGACACTTCAAAAAACCTATGCTAGCAATTACTGAGTCAACACAATGGTACAACAGAATTGCAAATGCACTGTATTTTTTGAAAAGTAATAAATGAAAACATTACAAAAAAGGAAATTCAGTTCCATAGGCCGAAAATCAATCAAGAGATAAATAATTTCTGATTCCTTCACCTACACTGCAACACACAGAACAGTTCACCCACTTTCCTATTTACAGCAACAGCTGAAGACAACCCATATAAAGAACCTAGTTCCTCTCTCCAGTGCTTCCCTTCTAGGCACTTCACTCTTCCCTAGCCTCAGCCTGGAGTTGTGTCACTTACAAAGTCCTACAAAAATCTAAAGGCAAATCTAAGATTTAATTTCTTCAACATAGCCACTCTTCAGACACACTGTGTTAGACATAGCTGCAAAATACTGAATACTACCTACCAAAATACCTTTCTCAGCAAACGCTGATGCTGCAGGTACCCTAGAGAAAGACATATAAACTATAGCACATAGCCTCTTCATAATGTAACCTTTGACTGTGATTAAGAACTGGAAGGCCAGATTCATGCTTACAAAAGGTTACTATTTCTATAGGCTTCTGACTCATCTCAAAATTAAATTTTATTACCAGCTACTTCTGCTCTTCTGACAAATCTCAAAATCGCCATTGTCTCCTTACCATCTGTGATGGGTTGACCCTAGACAGGTGCCACATACAAACCAAAGCCTCTTATCACTTCCCTCCTCAGCTGAACAGGGGGAGAAAATACAATCAAAGTATCATAGGGTGAGGCAAGGACAGGAAAAGATCACTCACCAATTACCATGGCAGGCAAACAGATTCAACTTGGGGAAATGGGTTTAATTTATTACTAAGGATAACAAGAATGAAACACAAATCTTAAAAATAACTTCCCTCCATCTCTCCTTTCTTCCCAACTTTACTTCCAGTTTCTCTATCTACTCTTCCCCAGCAGTGTGGTCAGTTCATCATACATTGTCTCTGCTGCTCCTGTCTACACGAAGGGAAAACTACTCACACTCTTCTCCCGCTCCAGCATCCCTTCACATGGGAGATAGTCCTCCATGAACTTCTCCAACATGACTCGTTCCCCTGGCTGCAGTTTTTCATGAACTGCATCAGTGTGGATCCCTTTTACGGGGTCACAAATCCAGCCAACAAACCTGCTCCTATGTGGGCTCCTTGACCTATGGGTCCACATGTCCTGCCAGAAGCCTGCTCCAGCCATGTTTCCCACAGTACCACAGCCTCCTTTGGGCATCCACCTGCTCTGGTATGGGGACCTCCAAGAGCTGCAGATGGAGTTCTGCTCCACCACGAATCTCCATGGGCTGCGAGGGGACAGCCTGCCTCATCATGGTCTTCACCATGGGCTGCAGGGGAATAACAGTGGTCATCACCGATGGGCTCAGACTTGGCCAGTGGCACATCCTTCTTGGACCATTTGTGCATGTTAAGGGAGTTGGTTGATGCTATTTTGAGGCCAATTTTGATCATCTCCAGATAAGAAGAGAAGTTGCTGCAGTCTGAAAGAAAACAAATGTCACTCCTGTCTGCAAGAAGGTCCAGGAAAGTGCAGGGCAGTCAACCTCACATCAATCCCTGGGAAGGTTGTAGGGAAAATCCTCAGGGAAACCCTTTCTAAACACACAAAAGAAGAAGGGGTATTGAGAGTAGTCAGATGGATCTACAAAGTGAGAATCACACTTGATTAACTTGATGGCCCTCTATAGTGAGGTGACTGCCTTGGTGAATGAGGGGAAAGCAGTGGACGTTGTTCACCTCAGCTTTGGTAATTCTTCTGACAGTGTCTCAGTCTCCTGTAACACCCTCCTGGATAAGCTGATAAAGTACCACGTGGACAAACTGACAGTGCGAAGAACTGGCTCAACAGCCAGGTGTTGAGGGCATGGCCAGAGGGACAAAGTCCAGTTGGAGGCAAGTCATTAGTGAAGTACTCCAGACATTGATACTGAGGCCAACACCATTTAACCTCTCATCACTGACCTGGATGCTGGGACAGAGAGCACCCTTACCAAGTTCACAGCCGATCGGAAAGGCAAGTACATGGCAGTACCCTTTCAAGAAAAGGTTCAGAAAAAATGTAGCAAGTCACCACTGCTATCACAAAGGAAGCTGGACTTATTTCAACACAAAGGGGACTGGAGGATGCCCTTTGCTTTAGATAAACTGTTCTACAGATCAACTGTTTGTGTAAATGGCCTCTGCAAAGAAAATCAGCAGAGACTGTTATCTTCCTGACCCAGCCAGACCAGCATGGAGTAAGTCTTTATGTGGCTCAGCATAGTAAAAAAGCTGAACAAACACAAAATTAACTTTGAAAAGAGCAATGGGCTTGAATTCGGTTCAAGCCACACATTCCTTTTTGGTAACTTAGGATGCACAGTGTTCATCTAGAAGAACCTTATCTAAGAATACTGGCCTCTGGCAGGATGGACCTTGGTAGGCTGGAGAAGTGGGCTGGAAGGAACCTCATGCAGTTTCAATACAGGTAAGTGCAAAGTCCTGCATAAGAGGAAGAACAAACCCAGGCACCAATACACCCTTTGGAAACAAATTGTTACCTGGAAAATTGCTCTGTAGAAAAGGAGAAAAGGAACTGACAGATAAGCTAATCATGAGCCAGCATAGTGTCCTTGCCCTTGACAAAAGTGCTGTAAACAGCAAACTGGGTGGCATTTAATAACACTGCCTGAAGGTTAAGAGAGGTGATCCTTCCTCTCTACTCACCACTACTAAGGATATATCTGAAGTGCTGTGTCCAGATCTGGGGTTCCCAGAACATGACAAACTTATTCGAGTACATTCAGCACACAGCAAAGATGACTAAGGGACTGGAGCACTTTTTGAATGAGAAGAGGCTGAGAGCTTGGACTCTTTGGCCTAGAAAAGAGAAGGCTAAGATGGATCTTAGCCCTGTGTATAAATGACTGATGGGAGGGAATGAAGATAAAGAAGCCAGACTCCTCTCAACAGCACCCACTATCAGGGCAAGAGGCAAAACACACAAATAAAATATGAAACTCCATCTGAACACGGGAAAACACTTTGCACTGATCAAACACTGGAAGAAGTTCCCAGAGCGGTTGTGGAGTCTCCATCCTTGGAAATATTCAAAACCCAACAGGACACAGTCCTGGGCAACCTGCTCTAGCTAACTCTGCTTCAGCAGGGGTCTGGACTCAAGATGATCTCAAGAGGTCCCTGCCAATCTCACCCACTTTCTATGCAAGATTCTGTGATGTAAGCAACAACGACATGACAGAGTGACCATACTACAGCGGCAGCTGAATATGTCAGACCGTGAGGGTAGTCATTGACAATTACGTCCTGATAGGAAGTGGGTATTTCTGTTCACACAGCAAAAACAAAAACACATAAACTGGAAAAAAATTCTCCCAAAGTACAAGTTGGAAATACTGTTCCTTTCTACCATCATGAGGAGAAGGAGCCATATTACTAGTATCTTGTTAACTCTGCTGCATTAAACAAAAATAACAAAGATCTCCATAGACTGGATGATACTTACTCTCCTTCACAGTAGTGCCGTGAGGAGTGAAAAACTGCAGTAAATTTAGGGAAGTGAAAATAAATGCCTAGAGTTTATTTCTAAGAACATAGAAGAAACTAAAGGCTATGGAGCTATTTTCTTGCAACAGGCATTGCTAAAAGACTTAATGCAGGCTTATTTCACTTTCTGTGATCACTACTTAAACTTTAAAATTCATGTTTGCACCCAAATATTGTAACAGTGTGCTATAAAGCAACTGCATATATTTATTTTGCTGAAGAAAGCCCACATGGCTTCTTCAGACTCAGTCTTTAAGTGACATAAGAGAATTATTAACACTTATGTAAGAACATTACATTTCTTCTAAAATATGAAGCAACACCATGTCATCACAAGTCATTATCAATTTATCAAGACTATCAAGAGCCTTCACAGTACCCAAATTCAGTAGAGTACTTGTAATATTTTAGATATGGGCAAAGGGAATATTTGTATTACAGGATTAATGCTATTCCTTGCCCTCCCCCCAACCCCTGAAATACATATAAACTACAGCAGCATATGCCATAGTAGAACCTGAGAAAACACCAACCGTTGTTAACTTAACTTTACGAAATAAACCTGTTTTGCATTCAGAGAGGACTGTTACCAGTGCGTATTTGTGAAGGCCTAGAAGAGACCTAGTAATGTACAGAGATGATAAATGATACTCACAGTTTAAAATCTTAATTTCTCCTGAAAATACTCCTGAGAATTTCTAGCACCAAAATGAAATTTTGCATATGTACAGTCAAGATATGTGGCAAGAAGTCAATTGTGTATTTATGGCTCTTGCACTACCAAAAGGCTTTTTCCCTAACCAAACACTATGTATCGAGAAAACAATGAAATCTGACCCACAGAAGGACACGATTTCAAAATCTTATATTGCTCTCAGTGTCACACCACAAAATCAAATTGTTGTCCTACGTTACTTCAGGGGAGGAGGACCTGCTCATTTCATTTTTCAAGTTAACAGCAACCTGGAAACTATATTAAGCTTATTCTCTTATTTAAATCTTTGGGTGTGGGGCTTTAACTTCTGAAAGCAAGTAGAACACTTAAGTTAGCTATAAGAGCCTAAGAAGTTATTGATTGAAAGTGTATCACTACCAACCTTTTGGTTTAAGCAGACAGAATATCTATTAAATTCTCGCCTCAAGAATAAAACAGTCAACTGCACATACTTCATTTGCATCAGCTGTTTGCCATCTCAAACACCAACCATAAGCAGGGTCATTTTACACATTTTATTTTTTTAAACGGGCACTTACACACACAAACCCCTTCAAAATGTAAAATTGCGTTACATTACTTCATTCAAATTCTCTACCCTAAGCTACTGCAAATGCTAATATTTTGTCCACAACCACCATAGGCAATACAAAGACTCAAACACATAACACTCAGAAACACCTGTTGCTTCAAGACACTCAAGTGATATTCACATTATCCAAAACAAAAAATCTACCTTACTCCCACATTTCTATTTCACATCTTGACTGTACTTGTTAAGAGAGATGTCAATCAGTTGTCTTACCACATCTAAAAAAAAAAGTCAGAATCTGAAATTGGTTCCCCTGAGGAATCACCAGATGGTCCTAAAGAGAAAAATTCTTCTGTGCTTTTGTACTGATTTCAGACCATCATGACTACTAAATCACATTCATTAAGGCACTTTAAAAAAAAATCTAGAGGTAAGCAAATTGAGAAAGTCAATTAAGCATACCTGGCCCCAACGAACACAATAATGTTCAGGGTAGTGTTTCTTCTCATGAGGTACCGTAAATTACAGCCTTACCTACTTCGACTCCAATGTCATGCTTGATGAAAAGAATAATTTAGTCATATTCCTGAGGAATAGGATAGAGAGAATACACTGCAAAAATACACTCAATGCACAATTCAGTCTTGCATTATCATCACCATAAATAAAAAAGCCACTTTCCTTTTTTCTTAAAAAGCTCTGTGGTCTTTTTATCCTCCTTGGTTTCTCTGCCCCTACATTTCTCTTAGTGCTCACCGTAACCTTGCTCCACACAGCAGATGTAACTCATCTATAGTTCTTCAGGAAGCTGGTGTTTTAATACTACATGGTTATGAGGAGCTGCGTAAGTACTTTCCATCACATTTACTATGAAAGAAAATGGTGCAGTATCTATTCTAGAAACCATTTTTGTAGGTGACTTATCAGAGAATCTGTTCAAAATTGAAGGACCTAAAGCAGATATTGTGAAATACACTGACAAAATAAATCACAGTAGTGAGCAGTACTCTACAGGCATTTTAAAAGAACTCAGAGTTGAAGAGTGTTGAATGTAAGTAAGGAATGACAGTGGTTTAACTTTCAGCAATTTCTTGGCATCTCAGGACTAGAAATGTCAAGCAGTAAACAACTATTAAAGAAAAATTCAACAAATAAAACTGTTAATGTGAGCAGAAACTATAAATAAAAATATGGTTAGTGGACCCTTATAAGAATATATCATTTATAGGAGAATTGGCACGACTTTAGCAAAAATAAATCCTACTTTTCAGAACTACTTAAGATCTCTGAAAGAGTCAATAAACACAGGTGAGGGTCTTGCAGTTTACAAAAATCAACTTTGGCTTTCCAAAAGACTTCTAACAAAGTCCCTTACCAAAAGGTTACTAGGAAACTAAGCAGCCACAGCATGCAGAAGGGTCCTTATAAATATAAACAGAAAACAAATTTCCCAAGATATAAATCTCTGCCTGGCTTGCTCACATCTTGAATACTATGTGCAAAAGAGGAAGGTGGAAGTCCCAGCCAAAATAAATCAAAAGGTAATTCCTCCCCCACTGTGGTTTGTATGCCTGCAGAGTCTTCTTGCCAGGCAGATGTTGCTGATACACAAACTTTACATGGGTTCAACGGGGACTGGAAAAATTCACATAAGAAAAAAGCCTCCTGTATCTACTGGGGGATATTAAATACACACAAAACCACATCCAGCTCAAGAAGGTATTTGAGGTATAAGTCATTGGAGAAAAAGAGGGCAGGAAAAGGCAAGTGTCACTCACTTGCTTGGTTTTCATCTTTGGGCATCAACTATTGCTTACGACTACTTTTTTTAACAGTGAACACTTACAGATATGACTTGCTCAATATATGTATTTTTTATTACAACGTATACACAGGAAGCTCACCAACAATAAGATTATGAACTCTGACACTTCAAAGAGACTACAACTACTACAACTGTTAGCAAAATTACATGCCTTTCTTCTTGTTCTACCAATGAAAAGGAACACATGAATATAGGGTATTCAGTATAGCTACAGTATAGTATATCCCAGCACAGTATAGGTGCTGGGAACCTTTTTAACTTTGGCAATTACACATAAGCACCTCAGTTCAGGAACATGTGACAACCTGTCATTCACTTTACTAAAAGGACATACAAACATCGACGTAAAATCAGGTTACAAGGTAGTTCTGCAAGTCCATAAGTCACCGCCTGCTTTAAAAAGATACCTAAGTTCACAAGTTGTGTTAACCAGTGCTTGAATGTATTTCAAAAGCTGTAAAGTTGTTAGATATTAGTTTCTCATTTTCTTTTGAGAGAGCACCAGAGACTGCCCAGCCATACTGACGCCTCATGTACAAGCCTCACTACACAGCACTGAGGGGACACATCTTCCCATTCCCACCGCATCTTTGCTCCTCAGATGTGTGCACACAGAGAAAAGCCGTAGTACCGTCTCTCTGCTGAGCCTCTAGGTATTCCCTGCCACGCTCACCCATTCCCTGGGTAACAAAGTTAATTCATGTCATGTTACTGTTACACAAGAGGTATGTAGTTGTCTTTAGATTAGGATGCCTTCAGGACAAGAAGTAACAGGCAGAAACTGATGCACAGGAAGTTCCACGTGAACGTGAGGGAGAACTTCTTTACTGTGCCCTGGAATAGATTGTCCAGAGAGGTTGTGGACTCTCCCTCACTGGGGATATCCAAGAACCGTATGATCGCAATCCTGTGCCATGCTCTGTGATGAACCTGCTTGAGCAGGGAGGCTGGACAAGATGACCCACTGTGGTCCTTTCCCGCCTGACCCATTCCGTGACTGTGCGTTGTCATACGCGTTGGAGGGCGCACAGGGCGAGGGCGACCCCGCTCACATGGACCCGCACTGTGCAGGTGTCCCTGACGGCGACACCGAGCCTGCCGAGCCACCGGCCCGCGCCCACCCCGGGGCCTCAGCAATGCCTCCCGGCGACCGGGGTGGGGCCCACCGGCCCCCTGCACCGCCGCGGTCCCGCTGCACCTCCGCGGTCCCGCACCCGCGTCACCTGCAGCGCCCGCACACGGGCCGCCTCTCGCAGCGCTCCACCGGCAGCTCCCATAGCCCCTCGCAGCCCTCGCCCTCGCCCTCCCCGCCCGGGGCGGGGGCCAGGGCCAGGGCCGGGGTCGGGGTCGCGGCCTGCCCGCCGTCGCTCCTCTCCATGCCGGAGTGGCGCAGCCGCTGGGCCGCCGACCGCCAGAGAGCGCCATTGGTGGGGCAAAGCGCGCCGCCCGCGCTCACGTGAATGAGGCGGCACCGCCCCTTCCGGAGACTTGTCCAATGGAGGCGCGCGGAGCTCTGGCCGAGCCCCGCTCCCTGGGGCGGTGCCAATGGCAGGTGCTCGCGCTGCGCCTCGGGATGCGACCGGCGGGGGGCGCTGCTGGCGCGTGGCGCTCCCGCGGAGCGCATGTGCTTTCCCGGGCACTGCCGGGACCGAGATCGGGACTGGGATCGGGACGAGACCTCCCAGAGAACGGGTAAGGAGTTCCTGCCGTCTTTGCCACTGCCCTCACCTGCACGGGTACTAGCACTGGAGAGAGAGAGCGAGAAGACAGCCCAGGGCTGGAGCTGCCAGCAGACCGCTCAGCGTGGATAACCAGCTCCTGGTTTTAGAGAAATTAGCAACTCTGAAATTAGCTGTCTCCTGAAATTAGCAAATTGGCAGGTTGTGTTATTTCCTGTTTTCTGTTCTGTATCCAAAATAAACTATATTGTGCTTACGTATTTGCAATCATCAGACCCATTGATGTAATTCAGGCCTCCTGGTGTTAGATTCATGCACAATATTAACAGGGGGTTGCTTTTAGGTTGTGTATTTCTGTACTGTACTTTTATATTTGTAGCTCAAGCTACAAACATTAATTTTCTTGCATAGCCATTAAAATGCATGTTATTCACAAGATTTTTAAAAGTCACAGTCCATTGATTCTGAAGCTAGCAAAAAAAAAAAAAAAAAGGGAAGAAAGAAAATACCACTATGCAAATTCTAAATTATAAAGTTATCTATTGCTAGTATTATAGGCCACCTAATTTTAGGACAGGGAGACTAATGTGGGGGTGGGGAGGGCTGAAATTTTTTATTAGGCTGAAAGTCTCATCACAAGGTAAGCTACAAACAGTTTATTTAGGCCAGTTATGAGAAGGAAAACAGTTGTGGATAGGACAAGGAGTATTGATGATTTAGTCCAGGGTCACTTCCCTACTTCCACCTTACTGAGAAGGGCCCCCATGGAGGGCTACTAATAGCAGCCTGGATATGCCTTCACAGCTTTCCACAAGAGTATTCAAACACTTGAGTTTTTGTCTGCTCTGGTAAATACAATCAGCTTCAGATATCAGCTTAAAAGAAAGTAAACCATTTTAACCTGTTCTGGTCTGATCATACAAAAGAAGAAAATGGATCTGCAGATAGATGCCTGAAATAAATGTAACAATAACTTGGCCTGAAATAGTTTTGTTGCCAAGGAAATGGGTGAATGTGGCATGGAATACCTAGAAGCTCAGCAGAGAGAGAATGCTTTTTTCTGTATGTGTACATCTGAAGAGCAAAGTGAATCAGTTGAAACTAAAGGAAAATGGAAGCACAAGATCAGGTCAGGATAAACTTACCATGACTAAAAGCTATCTTGAGTACAGAGGGTTCCTGTTAGCAGAACATCACCAACAACAGCAGAAGGAATTAAAATCCAGCTGAACCCTGGCTTTTTTTTTTTTTTAACACAGCTAGTGTTTGCTCTATCTGTCTTGTTCCAAAGCTTAACAGACCAGCAATTTCTCTCACTACAGACAAAAAACTTACAAACCTGACACAAAATACTAATTTTAAATTTGAAGCATTATTTTTAGGCCCAAAAATCTTGTTTAAATGAGCGACATTAAGAGGAGAAATGTCTGGATATTGAAGTCTGAGACAAAACGTAAAATACATTTTATGGCAGATCTTTATAATCTTTTGCAGGCTAATGGGTATTTATGTTCACACTATCTTTTTAATGCATTATTATCTTGAGTGTTTGATGTGCATACTTAAATCCAAATTAACACCTCCACCATCATATTAGAAACCTGAGGAATTCACAGCATCTCTTTGGACTAGTATTTGCAATTTGTAAATTTACAGACCTAAGTGATGGGATGACTGGGAACTTCTTGCTTGCATTTAATACATTTGATGTACTGCGCTGTGGCCTTTTAGCAATCATAAACAGTCACATGTTTAGTGACTAGCTGTAGACTCACTGTAGTATGGAAAGTCCATTAAATTTTGTTGAAAGTACCATCCTTCTGCATGTCCAATGTCTTCTGCGTCCTTGCATAAACCATTTCTCTTTTATTCTAGGATTTAATATTTTTTTATTCTAGGATTAGCCCTTACTGAGTAATAACATGTTACATTTCCTGCTGTTACAGGTCATCAGAAAACCCATCCTCGCCAAGATGTTAAAATTTAATATACATTTATTTTAAGAGATGTGAAGAAGCTGTCAGGATGGTGGTTCTCAAAGAAGCATATTCAAATGACAGGTGTAGTTTCCCAGCAGCTTTAGCCAGTTTAATTCCAAGTGCTATGTTTCTTCTGCCTGGTTTGACTCACAGTTTCAAATACCAGCATAAGTAACTTGAAATCCTACTGGATAAATGATATTTTTTCTTTTTTTTGTTTTGCAAAAGTTGTATCCTTATACAGAGTGTTCCCTCACGGCAGCTCACAAATGCTGAATTCAGGCCAGTTTTGGCTCATGTTTCCTGTCCATCCCCATACTTGTCCACACATTCAGGTGAGTGATGCAGAAGCCAGCAGCTGGAGGGGTTGCCTGAGCAGTCTTACTGCACATTCACTGGCAAGAGCAAGAGGCACAGTCTGTGTAAGTAGAATGGGAGCTGGGAGCTTGGAAGCCATACTGAGCTAAGCTGCTGTCTCAGGGCACCATGGGTGAGCCTGGAGATCTGACTAGCACTGAGAAATGTGAGCCAATGGGAACAATATTGGAGACAGGTGAGCTGGGAGATGCTTATACAAAGGCTGCCATGAAAAAGGGTGATGTTTTTGTTTGTTATTTGATTCTGTCTCATTGGCTCACTACAGAAGACAGACGTCTTTCTGTTTGTATAGCCAAACGGTATTAACAAAGCACCTTCTAAACTGGCAATATGTGCCAGCAAACAGAAGCTCGCGTGTAATATGGAAGCTAGTGTATTAGATAAGGAGGTTCAAGAGAAATGTTGGTAAATACCACGAAGGGTGGAAATGGAGCTCTGTACAGGAGTAGTGTGGGGATGTCTGAACTCAAAGTTTTGGGGAAGAGCTTGCTTTCTGTTTGACCCAAGCTTGTACTGACCTGATTTGTCAGCCCACTTGTTTCTCAAGACAGGCCTTTTTGAAGGAAAAATAATGTTTTAGTGAGACTATATAGCTGCCCAGAATAATCATCTCAAACTTCCCACCAAGGACTTGGTGACTATTGCTGGAAGTACTGTATTCTTCCACATGCATAGAGAGATGCTGTGAGACTTCAGGGCAGAAATTGCCAGTGACTATCTCTGTTTTAGAAGGTGCTATACAATGATAGATTTGCAACACAAAAGATGTGAGTAAAACACCCTATCTTACTTGTTTGCCTGGGCAGCTAAGGATTACATTTAAAGAAAGAAAGAAGGAAAGAAGGAAAGAAAGGAAGAAAGAAGGAAAGACAGAAAGAAAGAAAGAAAAACAAAGAAAGAAAGAAAAACAAAGAAAGAAAGAAAAACAAAGAAAGATACAAGGATTTAGCCATCCAGTACTGAAAATCTGATTGCACAGTAAGAACTGTGTAACAATTATGTACAGTGTATAATGTTGTCTCCTAATCTGTTGAACCTTACCCATTATATTTAAAGTCTTTACATATGTCTGTCATTCATGATAACTCACTACTTTGTAAATACTGACAGCAAAATGACTTGAAAAATGCAGAGTTAATTTCAGATATTTTAGTATATACTGGGGGCTTGGAAATGTCCTTTACATAAACTAGGGAAACAGTAGTAATGACAGAAACACCTAGTTTGCACTTAATCTTCATTTGTGGGGGGGTTTTTTCTGTTGACCTAGGAACTAAAATTTGTGCAATTGTGTCTAAAATGCTTTGCAGCAGTGATTATGTCTTTATGCTGCCTGATGAAAATTCTTCTGCAGAGCTGACTGTTCTCTAGCACCTCTCTTCTACATATTTGCCAAAAAAAGAGATAGCCATAGCATCATTTACTTCCCAGGATCACAGGATGTGGGGCATAATATGTTTGTCCATTGAAACTCATTTTTTTCCCCCAGCCTGCAGATACCCTGTAAGAAAGCTCTTTTAGGAACTGTTTTCATGTGAGGAAATAGCTCAAAATAACATTCCATCCAACTGTCTCATGCTAACTCCCCTATATACACTTTTCTTTCTGGCATAATGACACAGATGAGTTACAGTGAAATAATGTGTGTGACGCT
Organism: Atrichornis clamosus; assembly: GCA_013400975.1. Classification (NCBI taxonomy): domain Eukaryota; kingdom Metazoa; phylum Chordata; class Aves; order Passeriformes; family Menuridae; genus Atrichornis; species Atrichornis clamosus. The sequence goes on along the minus strand of WBMZ01012199.1, from coordinate 240,591 downwards.
GCAAGGTAACTAGTGCATCTCAAAATTATTGGTTTGCATGTTTTCACATACTGTTAATACCAGGAAGTGTTCTTCCTCTTTCTCCCTTGGGGATAATTACCTGCTTTTTTGAAAATAGTAATAGTGAAGACAATGATTCTAGGAGTAGAGCCTTATTTCTTTACTCGGTCTTAAAACAGTGAACCCTCTTAGTGAATCTGCATTAGAATTCATTTCAATGAAGTTATATAAAGGACTTACATTGTAATATTTTTATTCCAGGAATATGGGAAATACTGGAGTAGGACAAATTTCAGTACAGACTGGAGCCTTTCTTTTGAAGTTTCACCCACGTTGATCTAAGTGGTTTAGATTAATCTCACTCTGAAGAGAGAAACCCTAAGGATGCTGAAGTTTGGTCTGTAACTGAACTTGTACAGTTGCAGTTCATCACTTGCAATTACATTTTACCTCACACAGGTATACTAGCAAAGCCTTAAGTCTCTGATATATATACAATTATGCCAGCAGATATTATTGAGAGGCAGGTTTTGATCATTATGGTTGCATTTGTTACTAAAATATGTTACTCATTATACAGAAAGATTGCTACTTCCAAATGAATTTAGTAAAAACTGCAGTGCTTGTGTGGCTCTTTGCAGTCTACCTGTGCTGAGAGTTCAGCATTCTGCATTTGGTGGGCTGATGTCAATGACTCTGCAGGTGTTCATGCCTGATAAAGTAATCACTTATTATGGTGGTTTAGCAATTCCTTCTCTTAATGAGAACTGTAAACAAACGTGGACATATTGGATTCTCATGAAACAATGTTCACTTGTTCTGTCTCAGAAACTGGTGAGTGCTGGCAGGGTAGCAGGTGCTAGACGATGCTGCTGCAGCCTGCCTCCAGCCAATTTCCATCAAGCTGAAATGAACATGTTGTTCAAGCCTACATATATTCAGCAAACTTTAAAAAGTGCAGCATATTTCTAAATGCAACAAATAATTTGAAGGTGCACATGTATTGTCAGAGCTGGTGAAGGTGATGAGCTTGCCCGCCTTCCCATACTCCCTATCTCGCTTGGTGCTAGTGCGAGTAACCATGTGCCCACACAGCCACCTAGCAAATTTATTTTTTTATTTCTTCTCAGATAGACCAGCTGAGTTTACCCTGTGGCCGGCCAGACACTTGTGCTGGCATAAGCATGCTGATGGGAAGAATGAGGAAGAGAAAAATGTCCAGTTTTCCATTCAGATCTCTAGTGTCAGTGAAAAAGTGAAAGATTGGTAAAAATGTAAATGCTGGGAGAAAAAAATACTGCTTTCCTGAGCATGTACTGCTGCCTGCAGAGGTTGACCTCTGTTACCAGTTACTGTCTTGGTGTGGGCTAGCCCTGTGCAGAGTACAGTCATAATATGCTGGAAGGGCATATGGCAGTATATACAATTATTGCCAGCTAAAAATAACTCTTCATGGAAGCTTCACTTGTGGTTTTTTTCTGTCACCCTTCCTTGTGTGAGCTGCCACTCTTCCTTTCCCATTGCTCTGCCACTGCAGTGTTCATCTTGCCCATGCCACGGTGTACTGTGAAATAACAGGCCACTCTGCTGCTGCACTGTCCATCTTGCCCATGCCACTGTGTACTGTGAAATAACAGGCCACCCTGCTGCTTGGGCTGCACTCCCTGACAACATGACACTCTCATGACTTCTCTGATCATAGTCCAGAAAAATACGCTAAAGTAACTAGTTTGGTTGCCTAATTCAGCTCATTAGTCTGGTTGCTTTTATGCCTGTGAAAACTAACTCTCCTCAGTTGCTTTTGGTTTTTTATCTGTTGCAAGTAGATCTCTCATGTTGCATAAGAACATCACATGGAACTTTATAAAGTTATTCTATGAGGGCACATGTAAGTGTCATCTCCTTTTTGAAACAGCTTAGACTGAACCTCTAAGGACATAATGTGACAGATCACTCACATTCATTTGCTTCTTTCATAGAAGAAAAAAGCAAACAGTTGTGAAATGTAAACATGTTTTCAAACGTGGTCATTTCATCACTGATTTGAAAGTTTGGTAACAAGGCTTCTGATAGCATCATGGCTTCACTCATGACTGTGGGCTAATAGCAGGTAATTCCAATCACTAAACCTGTAATTGCAGCCTGTGATTGTAACTGTGATGACTTGGAGCACATTACAGTAATAGCTGGCTGAGACCTTCATGCTAATTTCAAAACACTTGCTTAAAGTCAGATTCAAAAATCAAAATGTATGCACAGTATAGAGACAAGTATAGTTGGTCGTATAATCTTGGTATGCTGTGTATGTCATTTTGTAACTGTGAAATATAGTTGAAAATACAAAGAGCATGTGTAAAACAAAACAGATTAACTTCACTAATGAAGATTAAAAGTAGCTGAAAGATAGCCTTTGAAGTGGTATCTGCTAAATGACTATAGGCAAAGGTCAATATGTTCTCCACAGTTTTATAGCTTTAGAGCTAAATCATAAAGTTTCTGTTTTCAGGACTACCCAGTGGAGATTCCTGTACATTATACATCTCTTGGAAGCTGACAAGCATGTCAGCATAGAAGCTTTAATCAGCTTGTACTGCTGATGCAGATGAGGCTCATCACAGGGAGAGAAAAGATTGTGAGTGCATTATTTAGAATACTGATTGAAATCTTTAACTGTGAATTTCTTTAAAGGCCTCTAGAAGTCAATGTTCCAATCAGCTGGGCAATTACAGGGCATTTTGGAATATCAGAACCAACCCCTTTTTTCAACCCAATTTAGAAGCTTTGCATTCAGCAACTCATTTCAAAGCCATAAGAAAGTTATGACCTGAGTGTGAAGTTTCACAGCTCTCTGCTGGAAATCTGGTCACACACCATACTTACAGTATTTTTTTAGTGTTTCCTGCTCCAATATCAATATTGGTATGCCCTACACTAGGTGGTCAAAGGAGACAGGTTCCACATATCTGGAAACTCTTGCCTGTTACTGAACTCCCACAGTAAGTGTAACTGAATTACTTCTGCTCTTAACAGAGAGTGAAGCAAAAAGCTTTAAGGATGGATGAAAAGAAGTCCAAACTGTACCTGTCTTGCAACGTAACATCCAGCTTATGCTCAGTTTCTTCTATCAGAAAGGCATATGCAACTAACAGAGATGATTCGTTGGCCACAAGAATGCACCTCTGAAAAGGAGAAGTACTTCTCTCTTTAAATCCAAGATCTTTTGATAATTTGGAAAATATGACAATGTAATGGGGAAATATCAGGGCAACTTTACTCATGCCCATGTTCTTCACAATATCTTGCCATTTCTTTGTTTGGGCAGCTTCATGTACTGGATGTACAATGTATTCTGTAGGACTTGTTTTTTCTGGTTCTGGAAATATAGACTCCACATCAAATGGAGTAAAAGCCTCAGATCACAGCAATAGCACAGGAGATTCAGCTTAGTTTTCTTGTAAAGCACAGGAAAGTAACAAAATTACTCTGTAAAATGCAAGCATTTAAAGTTTCATCTCAAGACTGCTGAAGAAAATTGTTGACAAATATGAAAGCATACAGTAAGTCAGAAAAGCTTTCTTTTTCCAAAGTAGCATTCATGCAGCACTATTGTCCTGGATGTATAGATCAAATACTAGACTAGTATTAAATAATGTGTCTGGATTTCTCTCATACTACTCTAAGACTGGGCTATAGTTTGAATACAAATTACAGTAAAATGTGTGAGGGGCAACTATGAAAACAAAGGTTCATCCTATACAGTAAGAGAGAAGACAGTAGTATGTGACATAGAAAGAAAGGTACTTAAATGAGACACATATTTCCAGCAAAAGGAACTTCGAACAAAACTATGCCTTAGACAGCAAAGCATACAGCACAGGATATAATTTTTGCCTCTGTGCTAGCAAGAGTGCAGTAAGTGGAATGATTCAGAGTGCTTCCTGGTCCTGGACAGAACTTTTCTTGGATGCTTCCAACTCACTGGCACGAGGTTTTGCGTCTAACAATGTAGATGTCACAAATCTGGTACTATTAGGTACTGTTTCTTATTCCTATCTTACACCTTGAGACACACTGCATCTATCACAGCCATATCTTTAATTTATATTTATTCTTGTGGTTAAGCCTGAATTGTTAAATGGATGCATATAAACAACTAAGATAATTTTTTTTTAAATGTTAGCAATGGTGCATGACATTAATATCCCCCTTATTACACTCTGCATTTTGGTTTCTGGGATTCTGTTTTTGCTTTGGTTCTGATCATAGTGCTTACTCTGGCATATACTTATTGTATATATTTTTATATATATATATATATATATATATATTGCTAATCTTCCTTAATTCTAACAATATACTTAATGGCATCAGGCATTTAAAGAAGCTAAGTTGAAGTTCATGGATTTGTATCCCTCTAAAGAGCAGTTTGCATAACAAAAAGGCAAAACATATTCTTTCTTCCAGTACCTGGAAAATCAGAGGGAGTAAAAATAAACTGCCTTATCAATTTTAGGAGTCTTGTTATTTTGCTGAGCAGACAGTTTCCTTTTTAGTACTCTTACTTTAAAGCTTTGCCAGGCCCTGACTAAATTTTTTGCCTTAGACTGGACTGATTTTTTTACCCCACAAGAAACTTTACTTTGTAGCAAATGTTTTGAACAGAGCTAAATAATTCGAACACTAAATAATTCGAACACATAGTTCCATGGAGCAGCCTTGCACAGAAAATTGTTGTGGTAGTGTCAATATACTTATGTTACTCTACCATTTGCTTGATAGATAATGTAGCAGGCAAGATCAATGCCTAACATAATTATATCAGTAGAAATCTTGATGTAATGTAGACATAATGGCCCTGCAATATACTTCCTAGGGCAGTCCCCAGATAAGGACATGGCATGTATATTGTCTTTCCTCTGCAAGCTCAGCGTGACTTCGTAGTCTACAAAACCCCTCTCACTTTGCAACAAGTCACAACATGGATTTTCTTAAAAGAATTGTGGACTGATTTCTTCCTGACACTTTCTCTGTAACAACAGCAAGCTGTGCAGATGTTAAATGGCATGATGGGGTGTCCTTGCACACCTAAATAGAGCTGCCCCTATGCAGACACCAAATATGTTCCTTTGGGCTCATAGAGTAGATGATTTTAGTCATGAGGCTGCATAGGAGGGGTGGGGAAGGAGGCTGTTTTATATAGTACTGTTGACGCCAGGCCTGCCAAAGGAGGCTAAAGGTAGCTCACTGCTTAAGGAACACCCTGGGATGTGAATTTAAGGCGTGTGTTTGCGTTTTATAGTATTGTCTGGTAAGACAGAGCATGATCAGTCATGATGTTGGATAGACACTTCAGGGACGAGCATATTCTCTAGAGTATCACCTCAGAGCCAGCTTTGATATCAGTGAGAGTAGTGAATCCTCAAGAACCTGCTGGCATCATTTTCTTTCCAAGACCAAGACCTTAGGTCATGGGTTGAACTCAGTGATCTCAAATATCTTTTCTAACCTAATTGAATCTGTGATTCTGTAACTTTTGGGATGAAAAGTAATGAAATTTTTAGGGGTCAGACTAGATGACCTCTGAAGGTTCCCTACAACCCTAACTATTATGTGATTCTGTGATTCTCTAAGTTAGAAGGGTTGAAGCTTAACTCACAATGTTGTGATATTCTGGGGAAAAGGCCACAAGGTTTTTAACAAGCTGGATCCAAGGTCAAAAAAGACTCATAGACGCTGTCGATTTTCTTTAATATTGCTGGAGTTTTTAACAAACCAGGATGAGAATGCAGTTAGTGAGATTTTATAGAGAGTAAGCATAAGAATAACTACATCCCTACGAAAACTTTCTTTGGAAAAAAATGCAGATTTCACATCATACTGCAGTAGGGAGGAGAATTCTCTGACAATTTTTTTTAATTTAATTTAAAATAATGATTCAAATACACTTCATCACAGTTCACATATTTATATTAATTATACTTATTTTATATCATATCATAATTGAAATCAATAATATAGAGCAGGGAAAAGTGGTAGAAGATACAGACTAACATTTATTAAACTTTCTGGGTGTGTTAGCTGAAATAAAGAAATTGGCTAGAAATAAAATGTTACAGAGAAAAGATACAACTACCATACATACATTGTGGTGCTTGGGCATAATCAAAGATATGACATTTCTTTTGAGATATTCTTAATGACAGAAGCAAATTAAAAATTCACAGTATCCATTGGGAAAGTGAAATTAGTGGGTATGCCTTCCAAATTAAATTACTGAGGTTTTTTTCCCCCAGTTATTACTCAGTGATTCATTAATAAGATATAAGCAGGGAAATAAAGATTGATGGGGCATCTGATAAGATGAATGCTTTAAAAAGTACTTAATAATTGTATTTGAAAATGATAGTATTTTATATCCAAGAAATTTCTGTAGATTATGCAGTCTCAGAAATAATGACGAATAAATTTGTAGCAAAAGATAAGACCTTGCAGAAACTCATTAAGGCTATCCCAGTAAATTACCTAGGGAAGTAAACACTGAGCCTGGTATGACCAGCTTAATTCAGAGATCCATATCACTGATGACTTACTGCTTAAAGTAAGAAAATTATGTTAGTGCAAGTATTATAGCAGGTTTCATAAAAATATGTGGAGGTCGCATGGTATAACCAACTGCAAAAGAGAGAAGAATAATATATGAAGTACAAAATCTGTAAAAATTAGTAAAGTGGACAAATGCAGTTCTGGACATGCAGAAGTCAAACCCTAAAGTGTGTATGTTCTAGCAAAGATGATGTTATGATATTGTGTAATTAGGATGAAATTACATTAGCAGAGACTCTAATAATGAAACATTTCACAGCACACCATAAATCTATATTTGTCATAGATAAAATATTAAAATAGGTGTTTCTACTAACAGCTCATCATGAGTGGTTATGATTTTTAAAAAATAGTGGATGATTAAAGAGTTAACTGAGAAACATACATTCCCAGATATTATCCACTACTCTGTTTACTGGGAAGTGCAATAATAAAAGAGCAAACAGGTTTTCCCTTTAATTTAGCCTTTGACAAAAAATCCAAGCTTGGCTATGCTGAACAGTACTTTAAAATATAGACTCTCCCTAGAAGAGCTGTTAATTAACATCAAATAGTAGCCAGAAAGATTTCTTTAACAAAAGACATAATTGACCCAAATTAATTAAAAACTTTGAAATGAGATTTACATTCACAACAGCACAGGGTAGGCTCAAAGCACCGTCATTACTGAGGTACCTACAAATATCCCTGTGAAACACAAGCTTTTTGAATTCCAGTCTTTCAGGAAAAACCTGCCATTTCCTCTTTATCTTTCAAGGGTGATATGAAGGAAGAACATGTAACAGCAAAGTAAACAATAAGTGGGACAAGTGTTGAAATCCCTTTCTACCAGCTCTCACATGGAAAAAGGAGGGAGCAACTGCAGCAAGCAGGAGGGAGGAAGTGCCTCTTAGGGGTTTGCTCCATCAAACGCACTCTTGAAAGGGTTCTACAGCACTCTCAAAATGGTTAATAATGAAAATTGTTGTAATATAAAAAGATTGTAATATAAAAATGCAAGGTTAAATATTTTTCTGTCAAGGATAGGCTCACCATCATTAAGAGTGAACAAGGACTAAGTTCAAAAGACCATGGTGCCACAGGATAATCCAGATGCGGAGAGAGGTCAGTAGGTGCCTGGTGCAAGACATTTCTCCTAGCAGGGTCAGCCATGGGGTCAGACTGGGCTGCTCATGGAGCGAGGGATCCTGTCAGGACAGCCCCAGGGCAGCTTGAGCTGCTGCTCATCTGCCCTCCTGGGGAAAGGTTTCCAAATGGCCAGTCCCAGTCTCTCCTGCCCCTCACCTGCCAGCTATGCCCTACTGAGAAGATCCCAGCTCCTGACCGTCCCTTACAGTCACTGGAAGCTGCTGTTAGGTGTTTCCACAGCACCCCTTGTCCAGGCTGAACCAGCCCTGGAGCACCAGCCACTGCAGGCAGTGCTGGAGCAGGCTGGGAGCCCTGGCATATCCCACCTGGATAACATCCAGAGCGTCTCTACTGTGTAGTGTGCTGTCCCATTTGAACTGTGAGTTCAGCTATGGGCGCACTTCCTTGGGAAATTTGAAGGATCCCCATATTCCTTTTGTAAACACTAAACATTCAGTGGGGAGAAAAAAAAAATCCAATGTATAAAAGTATTATAGAAAGCTGTAATTTTGTAATTGTATTAATTCTGTGCATATATAGACTTGTGCCATGGTTTAACTGCTGAAACCAGCACAACTCATATTTGAGGATTTGGAAGTACCTTGCTGAACAGACATAAAATAATCACACCCTATCATTTCCCACAAGTATGATCTGAATCACACAGGAATTGAAAGTCCCATGTTGCAACGCTACAGCCCAGACCCTATAAGAACTGCTGTGAGATAAAAGGAGAAGATGCCTCAATGATCTTTCTACTGAGAATGGTAAAAAAAATCAGCATTCACTTCAGTGAAGTGTGGGAAATAGGCTGGAATGAATATATCTCATGCAAGTTCAAGGCAAAATAAGGGGACATCCTCATGAAAAGGAAAAAACCCACAAAAGCAGCAGCACTGAGTCTATTCAATGCTGAAAGAAAAGCCACTTAACAGCCAAACAACACAGTTACTGCAATTAGTGTGGCTTTTGGCTGCACAATACTACACGAAGTTGCACATTTCAGAGTTTTCTGTAGTTTGAGCTGCATCTGACACGGGTTTTTCTGTTGTGTATCTGTGTGATCATGTGCAGCAAAGATCTTTGTTACACTGCAGCCACCCAAAGTTATGAAGCACAGAAAAAGTAGTAGTGTGTCGATTTTGTATGTCCTTCTCAGGTGTAAGATTATGAAAACAGCCTCTATACGAAAAAGTATGTGTTGATATGAACTGAGATCACAAATCAATAGGTAGCTTGTAAAGGGTTTATCCTCAGACTACCTTGATTAGCTTGTTTACTACAGTGCAATAGAAAATTTTTTTCATGTGATATGTGCACTGCAAAATCAGAGTAGTGTATGAATGATCAATCAAATTATTGGGGATATTTATTTACACGACCTTCAGGTGCTCAGCATGTGTATTGCACTCCCTTATGTAGAGATAGGGAAGTGTTAAAAGGCAGCTTTTAATGGAGAGCAGCTAACTGTAAAATAATCTGGTTTGTATCAGTATATAGACCACCAGATTTATCCTGTGCCCATGGCACATTTTTAAGGAAACTGAAAGGAACAACAAAGGGTGGTGCACATGAGGCTGAGCAGACATGACAGGCAGGTTTATGCAGCTGTCTGCTGCTGCAGTGCTGCCTGTAAGCAAAACACTACAGGGTAAGTTTATAAAAACTTAGAGTCTAGTAAGGGCACCTGTGAATAAATTTAGTGTCCCAAGCATTTTAGGCTGAGGGATCACATATTTCACCAAACAGTGGTAATGAATGCAAAGGGATACCCTTCCCTCTTTACTCAGTTAATTTAGTCCTGTCTGCTCTGTCTTGTGAGAGGCTCCTAGGCGAGCTATTGCGAAATATTTGCAATAGATGGGCAGCCAAGTGCCACCTTCAGAGGACACTTGTGAGCTTCTCAAACCACCCCCATTGGCACGTTGCCAGACATATTGCAGGGGAAAGTATTCCACCAATACTTATACACTTCTATAGCCATCAATTTCCCGCTTCAAGTCAGATATCACCTATCTGATTTACATAAAAGATTATCATGTTCTTATTTAGTATATATTTAGTATCTATAAAACGGTTTGGAAAATTTCCAGATTCATCTCCCAGTTCTTGTCATTGGTCAATAAAATGCACACTTGGCCAAATTTATATCATTTGTCTTAGGAAGGAATTAAACTCTTTGTAGATATTTTTCTTATCAGATTTCTCCAAATGTGATAAAACTAACAGCTGAAACATTTAATGAATGATTTCCATTGTGCTTTAATGACAGGTCCATTCTCCTTCCTGTCATTGGACCAGTGGGCAATATACAACTGCAGAAGTCTGCTCATTTTTCCTGCTTTTATGAAACTCTGAATTTCTACCAAATTCAATTATTTTATTTAGCATAATATTATGCAAAGTGGCCTTATAACAATTACTATTTCCTGAATCTAAAATTATTTTATGGTCCTTATGCAACATAACTTCATAAAAAAGAATGCAGTGATAGAATTTAAGTTGGAGCCCCATAAATGAAAAGCTTTCAGGACTAAAGTTTAGAATGAACATGGAAGTTACAGAATATGAAATGTGAACAATTCCCTCAAGAAATATCTATATCCTGTGGTAAAATGGGTACAGCGCTTTGCTAGAGTTCCTGGGGTCTTTAATGTCTTGGGTTTGAACCCTTCTGTTCCTCACAGTTTTGTAAGTTATTGAAGATGGAAGTTTTAAAACTGCACAAGCAGTACAGAAACCAAGACATAATATTTCATTGGAACTTTCCTGAGAACAGTTACTTTTATTTACATGTACATCAATCATTCAATGGAAAATTACAGTTGTCACTGTTAATTCTATCTATAGCAAAACCTGAATTGTTGATTTTATGGTTTTCATATTCTGTTTTGTATTTTCTGTTGCTTATTATACAGCATGTTAAAATAGTGAAATATTGATTTGTCACATAGTCACTTGGTGTTAATGCAAAAACTGTAATTCTATATCTTGGAAAAAAATCCATTTTATACTAGATAGTACTTCTTATGTAATATGAAAGAACTGTGAATTCTTAGAATTGTGAAAATCCTGTAATCCACAGGATGATGTGCTGTTGTTTGAATCATCTAGCAACTATGTAATTAAACATTCATATATCTTCATATTTCAATTGCTGAATGCTATGCATTCAATCCCAATCATTGGGATTCAAACCCAATCATTGCTGAATGCTATGCATGTTGAAAACATGCCAAATAGCATGCATTAGTGATGATTCATAGTCTCTTTCTTTCACAAAACACACAGAGATAGATGCATGTGTTTGTACACATAGAGTCCTGAAGAGCTAAACAGGACTGGTCAATGCTTATGTGGACCTTGAGAAGGAAATAATTTCCTAGATTGAATTGCAAGTTTTAGACTTTCTAGTGCCAATTATTCATTTAGTTAATTATTTTCCTCTCTGGACTAGTATATTTAAACATAGAATCTAATTATAGATTATATATGATTGTTATCAATTTTATTTCTCTCTACTCTTGGGGCAAGCCTGGATTTCTCTATTTTTATTTAGAAAGAAGATACAGTAAGCTGTAAATGCAAACACAGAATACATTTCATGCTTCTCTTCTACCTTGTGACTGTATTTGCTACCTTTTTCTTTGCAAAACCTCCCAGAAAAAATAGAGATACTACACTTGATACAAAGTACAAACAACAATTCCTTGTAGACATTGAATTGATTAAAGCACTAACATTTATTCAGCAGTTCTACTGAATCACACTGGCCTTTGCAATGGAAATTTTGCAGCTAACATACAGGATAAGACACTGGAATTGCAGAAGAGAAATTTATTTCTCTTCCTCTAAAATGTGTTTAAGGATATTGTCTTTACAATACAGCTGACAGTCTAGTCCAACCTGTTATAATTTTTTACAGCTAACTGTATTTACGAAAGAAAGCTTTGCACTGCTGTTTTTCATTTGCCCTGTTGGCATTTTAATATCTGTATGGTTCAGGCAGTCTTTGTGTTTTTAAATGACTGTTGAAAACCTATCAGAATAAACTGCTTACAAAAACATATACCTACCAGTGGAAGAAAGACTGCAAAATGCTCGCCTGGAGTCCGTATTTACAAAGTGGTTTAGTTTATCAAAGCGAAGGAAAACACTAGCTTCTGGGTGGCTGTTACTAAGTCATTTCTCTCATATTTCCTCTTGTGTTTTGTTCTTTCTCAGGTATATGCTTCTGGTACAACTGGATCCCTTCTGTTCACACATGCAGGGAAAAAAATCCTACTATTTGTTCCATGGGGTTAGAAAAACTGTGGAAAAAAGCACCTTCTGGGTTTTATATATGCCCTACCTCACAGAGTGTTTCCTCATTGCTTAATCAAGTCCTACAGGGCTATTGCAATACAAGCAATAAACAATAATAACCAAGGCATTCTAGCACTTTGGAGTGTTGAGCACCCTTAACTTGCACTAGAAACTCTTTGAATATGACAGGATGAAGGCCTAAAATCTTTAAAACATTCCTGGTACCATTCAGTTGCTCAGACAGGGATTAAAACTACTGCAGGCAGTAGCAAAGTGGTAAATATTGACTCAGCAGTAAATAAAATCAGTCCATTGAGGTGGAGTGTACAGTATGTGGTGGAAGAAGAGTCATGAGAAAGCAATATTGCTCTTGGGCAGATAAAACAGTATACACCACAAATCCACATGCTGTTTCAGGAAAGCCATACTATTCATAAAACAAAGTGACACTTTACACTCTTAACAGTCTTTAAACAGGGAAATTTCATATGCTTTTTCTTTAATCTTGTAAAAAAAAATTTTCTTTGGTTGCAAAACAGATTAAGTGTGGTATTAATGAACAACCCCACCACCATTTAATGTCTTAAAATGTGCAAATGTAAATTTTAATTCCTGTCAACAATTATGTTAAAAAATCTTACAACTTTTTGTTTATAAAATGGAGGATGTTTCAATACCATTCTCTCCTATAAAAACACAGAGACTTTATTACCTGCCATATAAAGTAAAATAGATTGCATACAGGTGATCAAGTGATGGAAAGATAGCCATTTTAATAGCTTTTTTCAAGCCTTGTGAAGTGTGGTTTGCTCCACTCAAAATCAGGGACTGCAATGCTGTTTTTTACTCGGCATATAGCAGTCAACTGGGAATCTGCCACTGGGCTGAAACATTGGTGTTTCATTTGTCTCAGCACCTTTGTTAAATTTTATTTTTTTACAGCATTATGAATATGCCATTGAATGGTGGAAGGGACATGCATTAACACACAGATGAACACTCCTTCATTTGATTGCTCTTGCTTTCTCTTCCTTGCTTGTGGAATAAAAACAATATAAAACAGGTAATATTAATCTTTAAAAAAGCAAGTATGCCTAACTGTTCAGACACCCTGCATTTGTACAGATGAGTGCCTAAACTGTGTTAATGAAATGTAGCAACCAGAAAAAGAAAGAACTTGTGAGCTGCATACCACAAAAACTGCAGGCAAAAGAACAAAATACAGGGCTACCTCACAAAGTGGCTGTGAAATAAGAAGGGGTGTATGCGTTTGAAGATAAAATAGTTAGATCCACTGCAACTGGAAAGAATAATGGATTTTGTGTTTTGTGTTTTTCTTTCCTAATACTTGAATGGCCACCTGCTTAATCCTGTGTACAGGTATAGGGAATAACTAATCCTCTGTCAAAAGCTCAATCATCCTCCTACCAGATTAAAACCTAATCATTATGAACCTTAACAAGATAGGAGGTTGAAATAACAGGATAAAATCACTTCCTTTTTTTTTTCAGGTTAGCCCTTGAGTATCTTAAGCCATTTTAAAGGCCTAAATATTAATGTCTGTATGCAATAGATTTGCGGAGATATGCTGATAATGAATTTGGAAACATACATATCTAAGCACTTCATGTCAACATGAAAGGAAAAGTAAAGTGATTGCATTATACTTCAAGTTTCTTAGGGACACATATAAAGGGTGTCATCCTTCTAAGCATGATATGCAAACCATATGCCATGTGAAATACCACAGAAAGTTCAAAACTTATGAAAGAATATGCTTTCTTGATATAGACTGGCAGTATGACAATTCATTATGTGAATGTGGAGTCTATGTATTTAGTTACATATAATTTAACATTTCACAATAAACTTATAAAAATAGTATTAGTTATTATACTTAACCTGAAATTTGCAGTATATAAAAAAAGAATAGACTTACTGAATAAGTTAGAATTAAAAAGAACAGATACATTCTGGTACATAACATTGCATAATGACTGTTTCAATAGCCTTTCATGTGAATTTCAAGTAACAGACTATATATAAACAGCCTAATCAGAGTTCAGTGCCAGCAGGTGACCTGTCAGCAGAACTTCTCTCCAAGGCCAGATGGAGTCTCCCAGGTCTACACAAAGAACCGACCAAATAAATGGTGTCTTTGTATGGATGAAGAAAGCCTGGCTAAGTCATTTCCAGGATACTGACTATTGCACCATGGCAGAAAAGATGCCCTGTGCACATGAGACTGATGACGTTTGAAAACTAACTGATGCATCTGGAAATAGTCTCTGTTTAGCATGTGCAGAAAGACAGGACTTCTACATGCCAAAAAAGATCACTCTCAACCATGTACCGCAGAGCCCACCAGTGGATAATTTGTGCAGCAGCTTCATGCCAGAGCAGCACTCCTGGCTCTCCAAGCTCTGCTGCGGTGCAGCTCCGTGTCCTGGCAGCAGCCTGCTGGAAAGCGATGGGGGGACCTGCCAGGGCACTCCATCACTCCCACGCAAGAGATTAAGTCCAGCTCAGCATCCTCAGCTGAGGGATCAAGAATATTTTTTAAATACACAGGGAAGGAGTGGACAGTTAATGTATTATCTGCCAGTCCCTTCATGATTTTCTTCAAAAGTAGCTTTAATTTCAGTATATGAAATGAATGTAAAACTCTAAATATGAATGGAAATTTTAAAAGCCTGTTAATTGGTAACTGTTAATTTGCAAGCCTGAAGGATCTAATAATGGTTGACTTTTTCCTTGGAATCAACTACTTATAGTCTGAGCTGGAACCAAAGTATTACCAAAAGCCATATAAAACCTGAATTTAATAAATAAAAACATCTTTACCAATATCTGGTAAAAAGGATACCAGTCAGTATATATCTTCTTCACCAAGTAAAAGGTTATATCAGATCACTGAAGTGAAAGGCAATGTACTGCACAGTACAGCAGACGTGACAGAAGCATTAACTGTTACAAAATGTCTTTCACCAAAAGAAAACAGTACAACAAAAAAGAAGAAAAGCAAATATCACTCTAACCTTCAGGCTACAAATATAAATCACAGGGTACTGAAGACATGAATAAAGCAAGCTTTTTGCAAAGAAAGGTTTCACGAATTGGTCATCTGTTTAGAACCTCCCTACTAAACATCAATGTTTAAGTATTTATGCATTTCATGTTTTCCCAAGATGTCATGCTGTGTTTTGACTCTTTACACTGTTCAAAGTCACAGAAGCTCAAGAGGAGAACGGAGTAGTTCTTCAAGTGATTCCCAGCAGGATCACAAAGGGAGAACTCCAGATCTTGAGGAGACCAGTAAGGGCTTTTCAATCTTGTCCTCATTAAGGTCCAACTTTTGCCTTGTCTATTCACAAACCAAAGAAACCCTGCAGAAAGACCAAGGGCAAAAAAGACAAGGTCAAAGAGTACCCGAGGTGGGACAATTATTCCTGGCTGTAGTGCATGATTTTCTTAAGATTAAAGGTAAAATATAGATATTAAAAAGTATCTTACCTTCCTATAGGTAATTATTAAGAAATAAGGGAAGAAGACAACATTTTGTAGCACTGTAGACAAACTCAAAACATGCCACTTAAAATGCCAGCTTCTTTCACAGCTGCCTCTGTATCATTGACATAAGCAACCTCACTGCTGTTAATGAGTGACTCATGGATGTTTATTGTACAAAAAATCACAAAGTATGTCATTGAAATTCTGCAAGTGCAATAATTTACATATATATATATATATCAATTTTGTACTGCATTACACTGAAGAATATTGTTAGTATGGATTTGCTTTGCAGATGTGCAATTTTGAATTTAGAAGAGACTCGTGGGAGTATGATTTAAAATTCTCATTTGGACTTTCCTCAGATACTGTCTGGGAAAATACATGCAAGATTTACTAATGAAAAGTGTTTCTGCATATACTTGGTATTGATTTATGGAGCATTTAAAGGCCTCATTGCTATTGAAAGAGTAATATTTTGCGCAATAATCAAAAAGCAGTAAATTGTTCACTTCCAAGCCCTTTATGCATGCACAAATGCTGCAATTCTGTCATGCTTCCAGAACAGCCACAGCCTCTGTTAAAATATTGGGAAATTATAGAGTTTTTCCTATCTCCTGGTCTTCTGATACTGGTACTTTTTTTTATTGTGCCACTTTAAAAAAAACAAAGGCAAGGACTAAGTGAGCATACTCAGTAGCAATTGTGAATGACAGGAGTAATCAGCTTGTGAGAACTGCAGTTCCTGAAAGATTCAAATAAAGAAGATTTATGGGGGAAAAACAATGAAAAGGAGTTTATGACAGTACTTTAAAATACTGTAAGGTAAAGACAATGCCTATTCTGTTTTTTAAGATAATTCTGAGTGAAAGGTAAAACAAAGATTTTCTTAAAAGAAAAAAAGATGTGTTTACTAAGAAGGTGAGAAAATATGCAAAATGAACAAAAAACACAGAAAAAAACTCCTGTTGTGGCTATTAGCTTTTTGAGCCTTTTTTCCGTAGAGAAACTGTAAAATTTTGAAATTCTGAGCAAAACCAACCTCTGTGTTTTTGTCAACATGATGATGTATAAATACATTTCTAACAGTATTCAATCATTTTAATGTTTTTTTTTAAATGTCAGTGTCCAACGGTGCATTCACTTTGATGTTATAATAAAATATACAGTACATCATTTGTCTGCAGCTGAATTCACAGATGTTGCAGAAGTGAGAAGGGGCATCAATCAAACAGAAGGACATGCAACTAGTGGCTGTCCTTGCCATTCCCCAGGCAGAGAAGTGGAAGAGGAACAGCAGGAGTGTCAGGGATCAGCAGTGAGATGAGGTGTGAGAGTTCCTGTGCTACTGCACACTGCTAACAGTAAATATGGGAGGGGAAGGAAGTGCCTCATTCCTCTCAGGATGGGAGCCAGGATATGGATGTATGTGCCTGACAGCCTGATATAGGCTCTCACTCTCTCCACAGAGGAGAGAACAAAAGTTAATGTCCTTTCTTTTATGAAGTAAGCCAATCATATTAATCTGAGTAGTCACAAAGGCCAAATCCACTAAGAAAGGAGATGAGAAGTTCCGTATTTTCTTAGCATATCAGCATGTTAGGGTGTGCTAGTTGTAAACATGTCATATTGTGTTGTAAATAGATATAGACGAAAAAGCAGTTATCAGCTGCAGAGTAAAACTCTTCCTTTCATTATTTTAGTTGGTATACTGAGTTTCCCTTCCTTCCTGAATTCTTCACCTTCCTCAGAGAGGGGGCTCAGCTTGCTGTTTACTGTTAGCCTGCTCTTTTGTTATACTGAAAATCCTATGTGCTTTACACTTGTAGATTGAATAAGGCTTGAAGAACCGATATAGTTAGTTCTGCAGCATCTCTGACCTCTTCTGTCCAGTGTATTCCAGATCAATCCTTGTGGGAAGAAGTCCCAGCTGGCTGCAAACTAAGTCAGAGCAGTTCACAGTGTGAGTCCAGAATTAGCTCGTTGTGCTGAAAATGGCAAGTAAGGGCCCCTTACTGTTTTCAGTCATAATTCACTTCCTTGCTAGAACCCAATGAACAAAATTTTTTTTAACTTAAAAATTTAACTAAACTAAGGTTGCTTTATGAGATTCTGCAGCTGGTAGAAGGATAAGATCACTTTTCAGTGATCAGCAATTGTAACAAAAGTAAGATCAATATTCATTGATGGGGTAATTGGATAAGCTTTTTGATTCTTTGCCAAACAAAAGTGATTAGGGTTATAGGAGTTTATAACTTTCTTTGAAGGAACACCTACACGGAGTGCCAAAAATGATGGATTTTTTCTCGTATCAGGAGACTAAAAAATAAGTGAAATCTTTCTTTTATTTACATGAATTATCACAGCACGTTGTGTTATGGTGAGATGCTTTTCAAAGGATGCAAGGCTTATATTTACTAAAATGACATGTAAGACACTGTGCCCAAAAGTGTATGACATTGACCTTGCTTATGCAGAGACCAGAAAAGTAAGCATTGCCATCTACAGATACATAGTATCACCTTGTAAGTATACTGGGATGTGGTACAGAAAGTTGTACCTAACATTGTGAAATTATTTAAATTTTGTATTATCTTGGAAGAGCTAGTGTGCAGAAAGAGGCTCTAGTATTTGATATGGGGCTAATGTAAGAATTAAATGGGGTGATGTGGGATGTGTAATTTATAAAGGAAAACACTTGTAACGCTGAAGTTCCTATGAGAAATTTATGGGAGACTAAAAACTAGTTACAGTGGAAAGAAATTTATTATAAAGTGCTTTCAGTGTAGCAGAGAGAATGGCCGTGCTGCCTCACAATTGGGAGACACCTCAACATTTCCGTACATTTGGTGATGAAGAGCTACTTAAATGGTGAGGTGCCCTGGTAGGACGGATCTGAAGAGCCTCCTGCCCTCCCATCAGGGAGGTCACACTGCCAGCTGAACTCGGGCCTGACTTGACCTTACCAGGTCTCGTTGGGCCAAACCGGCTTCCACAAACCCCGTTCATGAGCTGCATGCAAAGCAGTGCCCATCCTAGACGGCGTGCATTTCCCCTCATTTTACGAGGACGGTGAAAAGCCCGGTTGCCTCCAGGTAATCTGATGTCCAAGCAAAAATGTCGTTTCCCAAGCCTCTCGGACCCAAGTCTCCTGTTACCATATGCTTCCCTTTGTCATTGCCCCGTGGTAGGGCTGCGGCTGAGCCCCTCCACTTGTGAAATGGGGCTGGAAGGGAATGCACTTGGGGTCACCTCCGGCCGCGACAGGCGGGAGGAGGAGCGACTCGACGCGGATTTCGAGTCCGCTCCGTCACCCACTCCCTGGCTCCGGCGCCGCAGCAGCATTTTCCGGAATTATTTTGACAGGAAAGTCAGGTTATTTTAACTGGAAATTCAAGTTCCCCATGGCGGGGACAGAGCACTGAGACCGCCCCAGGGACGGCGACCGGCCCGGGCATGCGCGGCTCCCGCTCCGCCCCCGAGAAGCACCGCCTCCGCCGCCGCCAGGCGCGGGGGGATAAGCGGCGGTGGCCGAGCGGCCGCGCCCTCCGCCATGAATCTGCACCAGGTGCTGACGGGCGCCGTGAACCCCGGCGACAGCTGCTTCTCTGTGGGCAGCCTACGCGACCAGCCCTTCACGGTGAGCGTCGCCCGCCGCGGCCCTGGCGCCTGCGTAGGGCCCGGCGCCGAAAGCCTTTGCGTCAGGCGCAGCGGCCGCAGGCGGCCCCGGGTGCGGGGCTCACCCCGGTAGCTCTGTCCACCGGCGGTGGCTCCGCCCGAGGGGCCGAGGATTCCCGTCCCGGCGGCGGCGGAGACGCGCAAAACTTGTCGGGAGCGGCGGCGCAGATCCCGGCGGTGGCGTGCAGGGCGCGGAGCGGCGCGGAGCTGGTAGGGGCGGGCGGGCCGGCACGTGTCGCTCGCGACAGCTTCGGGATACCGGGATATGGTGGCTTGGATAAAAGATTACATAAACGGCAGCCGGGACGTGCGGCTCTCTGTGGAAGGGAGTTTCAGCGCTGGCTTGCAGTCAGATAGGTGGTTGAAGTTCTCTCTGGGCACAGCTGAGGAAGACATTGGAATGCCGTGCCCTAGTGTTGTTGAGGTTTTCAAACCGTGGTTAAACTCCCTGTCGATGTTTGTGCTTAGAGTGGAGAGAAAACACTTGCAGTACGTTGTAAAGGCCAAAGTCTTCATTAGTGTGTGCTTTCCTCCCTTTTGTTTTGTAAACAGACTGCTGTTGTGTTCTTCCCACCCTCCATCCGTGTGGGGCTGAAGGGGAATGAAATAAGAAGTAGCAAAGTATTTCAGGGCACCGGTTGGAGTATTTTTAACCTTCCCTTTTATGGCTAGCCCACCTTCAGCATGGTGTGCTTTCCAGTTTGATAGGTGAATGATGGATGGAAATGCAGGAATTAAAATTCGTTATTTGCTGTCCCGTCTGGTGGATACAGTGAAGTTCGTCTGGCTACTTGCAACTTTGCACTCGAGCACCGCAGCAAGGAGCTGCTTCCCCAGGGTTAGGCTGGCTTTGCAGAGTCCATCTGCCTGCAGCGTTGTCTGGTGATGTGTTTGCTTCCAAAAAAAAGTGAATCCTATAAATAAGTCCATGTTGGAAGATTTCTTAGACTACAGCAGTTGGGACTTCAGATGACAACTGTGCAAAACTCTGATTTTACATATCCAGAAATGTCAAAGACCCACCAGTACTGGGAAGCTCTTTGGTCAGGAGGCAAGACTTGCTTTACAGTGTAATGCTAGTAAGCTTTCAAAATACGTTCTCATGAGTTGCCTATTTTGATGTTACTCTTTTTTGAGGGAAATAATTCAAGTCATTAATGTCACTAGAATCACTTTCTACCTGTTGCGGCTGAACTTATGTGAAATGCTGAAGTTCCCTAGTGGATATGAAGAGTAGGAATCTCTTCTTGAGGAGAAAGGAATGATTGGGAAGTGAAGTTTACAGTATTCATTACTGTGGTATCTTTTTTGGAAGAGCTATTTTCGTATAAATACAGTGTAACAATGTTTCCTTGACGTAAATATAGTAAGTGTATTTCCTATAGCCGCTTTCATCTTCCTTTGTTTTTTCTTTTCCCCAGAAGGTTATTAATGGAATTCTTTTCCTCAGATTTAAAACTGCTGATAGAAATACCCTCGACTGCTTCAGTACTGTTTTTGTTGTTGTTACTCCTTCTATAATGCCATGTTAAGTTAACGAGATTACTCAGAAGGATTAAGAAGTGAAGGGTACTGAAGCGAATTTCTGCTGGTTTGGAAAGAAATGATGACGTAACCTTTAGAAAATCCAAGAAAAAAATTGACCATTGTTTTTCTCTATCTAAAATTATAATATAAGTATTAATAAGTATAAATACTGTTGAATTATATTTTAGAAATGGGAAAAAAACCCAAACATGTCAAACTTCTATGTTTCCAGTTTCATGGCTGAGAACTCCTAGGAGTTGATATTTCAGGGTTGTGGACTGTACAGGAGGGGCAAGTTGTGTTTATCCCACAGGAGAACTTAGTCTGTAATATTCTGATTTATTTTTTTTTTAAGATACTTCAGGATATTTTTGGTAGGTAGCACTTAATAATTAAAGTGAAGCATTTTAAAATATTACCATTTTAAGCTAAAATACCAGTTTCTTCTCTTAAACTCTGAAAAATTTGAAGCAAAACCAGTAAAAATTTACCTGTATCCACTGAATGGTATACACCTTTTTGAATATGAGCAGTTATATTTTAAGCAGGTATTTGAGATACTTGTTCTAATGGGGTGCAGGTTTGGTGTTCTGACCCTGTCTTTTTAGGATGTACAGTGTAAAGTGGAGAATGATCTTCCTTGGAGAGAATACTGATAAAAAGTTTTTAGCCCATCTTTTATTTATGTGTAGAAAAAGGCTCATAAGCATAAGGATATCATAAGGAGCATGCCTGTTGTTTCTCCACTGAGGGCAGGCGGTAGTAACATATGGGACACTAAATGAATGAGAACCTGACCCTCAGAGGTCAGAATTTACCTGTTTTTTCTTTATGTCCTTCTCCTGAAACAGAATTGTTTTATTTTCCATGTACTTGTCCATAGTTGAAGACATCTTTTGCTTTCTTTTGTTCGTTTGAGATCTGAAATACTTGAGTAGAAATTTTAAAAGTTCATGGAGTCAATCACATAGGATTCCTCTGAACTAGTTATTACTGAAGTTATTGAATAACCAGCACTGATAACATTTTTCCAGTTATTCTGCTTATTCAGTTCTGATTCTGTAATTTTTTTTTCTTTTTACCCTCGAGTAGCAGAAGATAGGGAGGAAGAAAAATCTGTGAGCAATAGCAACTTTGTAAGTGCAAGCCCCAAGACTGATAATTAAAGTCACAAAAGAATGATTGATTGTAGGGGTAAAAATATGTGAAAGAAAGATGAATTAGATGGATTGTCTCAATGGAACCAAAATATTTCCCTGACATATTTCCTCTGTGTATGTGATTAAACTAATTCTGGACTTGAGACTTGTTTTGTAAATTTGGTAGAAATATGAACTTAACATTTGAAGTTCAAAAGCACTTGGAATATTGTGCGAGGGGAATTGATAGTAAAAACCATACTGAGTTTTTCAAAGATAATGGGTTGTGATAAAAAAGGTTTCCCATTTTGCAAAGTTTTTTGATAAGGGAAAAATAGGCTTTATGACTCAATGAAATTGTTACTTATCTGTCTAGCAAATACTTAGTATTTGTATTTAGAACTCTATGGATGTCTATAGTCCAGAAAATTAACTGACTGATCATAAGAGTCAGTCAGTAAATATTCTGTTTACACCTCAACTGCCACTTCGTTGTGATTTAGTAAAGGGAAGGAAACCTTTTTGAGACTTCCTTTTTTAAAAAGTATATAATGTTTCAGTTATTCTATTCTGAACTTAAGAAATTAATTTTCTTAACTGAATTAATCTTAAAATATGATAAAACTTGTTTAGACATCAATTAGAAGTGCAGTTTCAATGAGACGTGATTCTAAGGGCATGGCAAATCAATTTGCTACTTGTTTACACTGTATTACAGTTGCAGTATAATAGTTCAATACTTTTGATAAATTAGAAAGGGAGGGGGGTCCAAACATGTTGAAAACGTATCTCTTAAAATTTAATTTAACATCTTAATAAAAGAATGTATTTTTTAAAAAATAAGATATTTAAATGGAATACTTAGACTAGTGTAAGTTTTGATGCAGAGTGAGGATGGAGAGAGACAATACTAAAATAGAATAAAATAATTCAGTAAGATACCGTGTGGTTCATGGTGACTGTTTTGATTTTGACCATTCTTTGCAAAGGACAGAAAAATACAGAAATTATTGCAGTATGACCCGCTTCATAGGTTTATTTGTCTTCAGTTTTTATCTTGACTTCTACTGAGGTCTGCATTATCTTTCCAGTGTATGTTCATCCCATCCATATGTGCTTGCATGTGTGTGTGTATATATATATATATGTATTTTTATAAATGTGTTGGTGTTCACACATGTTCGGCTGCATTCACCCATGGATAAGAGCTGGCAATTTGTGGTAAATGTACTTGTGTACTTCGTGTAAGAGATGTAGGTTAAATAAAGTTTGCTCAAGTTGTCCAAGGTAATGTGACAGTCTTTATGGAGCTGTAGCTGAAACTATAGCAAATACTTTATATGTCAGTACATAGAAAAAATGTATCAAGGAGGTTGAGTGTAAGGGAAATAATTGTGTTAGAGGTGCTGTGTTATGTAAGAGGTCAAGACCCCTGCTCATTTTCTTTCTTTCTGTTGAGAGTAATTTCCCAGTACCAGTCTCAAATTTTGAGTTGTATATATCAGGCTTTCACTTTAGAAAGAAATCAGAATAGTTCATATAATTGTCTGTACCACTTTCTGTTAAAATTCCATGCTTTTAAAGCACTGTTACTGTCAAAGTATCTGTTAATCTTCTTCAAAGAAATGTTCATTTAAAAATAAGACCTGATGTTGGATCAAAAGAATGGGCAGAACTTTTGTGAAAACCCAGTGCTGCAATGCAAAATCACTTTTATTTTCACAGGCCTGAAACATCTTTCACTCCCTAATTTCAGGCTTGTTTGCTATGTCAGCAGCAAGTGAGATCCATGGTCATGCAGCTTGAACTAGTTCTATCTTGTTTATTTGTGTAACAGAAGAACAAAGCATTGTTTAATAAACATTCCAAGTACATGATAATATCATGTTATCTGCTTGTTTTATTGTGCAAAGACAACTTTCTTGTAAAAGTTCTAGGGCGTTCTTAAGGTGAAAGGCTTTTATGGCTTGCCAAGATCAGACATAGAGGCTCTGCTTGCTTCGAAAACTCATCTTGGGGTTTTAATATTATTATTATTATTATTATTTTAAAAAATTAATAATTTTCAGGAATTATTTCTTTCTTGAACTGTATGGCAGCATTTTGTGCCCTTCCACTCCTTCCCTTCCTCTCCCTCTTCCAACAACCATGTAGCCAAGCACATAGATAGATTTATATATATAGGAGAAATTCTTGTACTCTGAAATAGCTTCTTGTCCTATGCATATAGTAGAAAACTGGTATTACCTTTTTTCTTAGTTACCATAGCTTATAAAAATGCAATCTTACTAGCTTCTATTAAAATAAAGATGAGTGACATGTGAACTATTGTGGACAAGTCTTGCAGTAAAAATTAGATAAAGTTACTGGTAGGCTGAATTCATTTTTGTTGCATCTGAGACACTGCTAGGGTATGGAAGGTATACCTTACTCCTGAGTACAGTTTCCTGTTATACTCAATAATATACTAGAACACCTCAAAAAAGTTCTGCAGTGAATAAAAAAAAAAATCTGGAATGTAAAATTAGTCCAGCAGTTAATTTTATGCATTTTTTTTTTTAGAGAAATGTTTTGGTAGGATGCTACAGCTTAAGAACCTCATTTAGAGCTGGAGTCTGAAGTCCAGTGAGTGTGTAAGAGGGTCTGATATCTCTGCACAGATACGATCTAATGGATGACATGCAGGGGGACAGCAAAGACCCAAAGGAAGGACACCCTAGGAGGAGGAGAATACACAAACACTCCTCCTAAAGTGTCTGGTCAGTGTGAAGTCTAATGGGAACAGTACGCAACAGCAGAGAAGGGAGCCAGTTGCAGTTTCATTTGCCAGACAACTTAGTCACCTTCTGATTCAGACACTTCTTTCCGTTGCAATATGTAACTTCCCTACCTTCTGCATCCCTTGCCTTTTGTCTTTGAAATTGTGGCTCTCCTGCAGGCAACCATTAACTAAACATCAAAAATAACCTCCAAGTCATCATCCTTCTGCTTGGCTGTAGTTATATTTGGAAGCTCTTTGAAAGGCCTTTTTTTCCTCTTTCTACCTCTTCAGGAATAGGTCAGCTCTACAGGCTTAGGAGCTAGCCACTGGTTCTGCAGCTTATTGGGCTTTGGGAAGCCAGCATGACCAAATATAGTCTAATCCATCTGAATAGACTTATGTCTGAAGTGATTGGGGTTTTTTCCCCAAATAGCAATTTTTTTTTCAGGTAATATGGAGAAATACCAGAACATAAGGGTGGAATGACTATATTTTTCTTCTAAAAACAAGATTTTGAAAGGTCACTCCCATCTTCCTACAAGTGCACTTATTGTTAGAACCAAGAACTACTGGGATAAGAAGATACTTCCCAACTTTTCATCAGAAAGTTCATCCCCAATTTGACAAACTTTATTTTTTTTAAACACACGATGTATGAAGTTGAGCTACTCTTGTCCTTCCAGCCCAAATTAACAGGAGCTAGCCTGGATTCTGAGTTTTGAGCAGTACGATATTAGAAGGATATAAAGGTATTAGAGAGTATCCAGAGGAGGGCTGTGTAGACAATGAAGGGTCTAGAGAGAAGGCCATATGAGCAGTGGCTGAGGTCACTTGTCTTATTCAACCTGACTAAGAGGAGTCTGAGGGAAAATGTCATAGCAATCTGCATCTTCCTCACGAGGGAAAGTGAAGGGGCAGGCACAGATCCCTGCTCTCAGGTGACCAGTGACAAGACCTGATGGAACGGCATGAAGCTGAGTCAGAGGAGGTTTAGGTTGGATATTAGAAAAAGATTCTTCACCTGGAGGGTGGTTGAGCACTGGTATAGGCTCTGCAGGGAAGTGGTCACAGCACCAAGCCTGTTTGATTTCAAGTGTCTGAACAATGCTCTTGAGCACATGTGATTCTTGTGACTTCCTGTGTAGGGCCAGGAGTTGGACTCAATGATCCTTGTGAGTCCTTTCCAAGTCAGGATATTCTATTATACTGTTCTACATCCTTTTTCTTGATGCATTGATTAATATACCAGTTCCTCAAGACTCCGGTATATAGTGTTTGATAGTTACTTATAGAGTTGTTTCAGTGCAAAATGCCAAGTGTACTGAAGACTTAAAACTGATGGAGTTATCTCATTAAAATGGTTACTTTATGAATTTCAGGATTTCTGCTAATGGTATGTGTTACCATGTGTTGGTCCTTGCTCACTGTGATGGACATATAGAAGTTTATTTGAGATTTAACAAGATCAAGTGCAAGCTGCTGCACCTGGGTCAGGGCAACCCCCTGTATCAATTCAGGTTGGGAGATGAACAGATCGGAAGCAGCCCTGCTGAGAAGGACTTCGGAGTGCTGGTGGATGAGAGGCTAGACATGGTCCAGCAACGGGCACTGGCAGCCCAGAAAGCCAAATGTGTCCTGGGCTGCATCCAAAGCAGTGTGGCCATCAGGGCAAAGGAAAGGGAGTTCCTCCCCTCTGCTCTGCTCTGGTTAGACCCCATCTGCAGTGCTGTATCCACTTCTGGGGTCACAGCACAGGAAAGCCATGGGCCTGTTGGACTGAGTCCAGAGCAGGGCCATGAATATAATTAGAGGGATGGAGCACCTCTCCTCTGAGGAAAGACTGAGAGAAGTTCAGCCTGGAAAAGGGAGAGCTTAAGGATTACTGCATTGTGTCTTCCTGTTCCTGAAAGGAGCCTGCAAGAAAGATGGAGAGGGATTATTTACAAGAACATGTAGTGACAGGACAAGGGGGAATGGCTTCAGAGTAAGACTAGGTTTAGATTAGGTATTAGAAAGAAATTCTTTATGGTGAGGGTGGTGAGGCACTGGGACAGGTTGTCCAGAGAAGGTCTGGATGCCACATCTCTGGAAGTGTTCAAGCCCAGGCTGAATGTGGTTGTGAGCAATCTGGTCTAGTGAAAGATGTTCCCACCCATTGCAAGGGAGTTGGAAACAGATGATCTTCAAGTTCCTTTCCAACTCAAGCCATTCTGTGTGTCTGTTCTATAATTGTGGTGGTGTGACACTGTGCTTTCAGGCTTACCTGTGAAGCTAGAAATGGAGCGTACCAGGTGGGAGAAGTATAGTAAGTCTTTGAAGTTCTAATAAGGCCTCGAGGGGCATACGCATCAGGTGGGCTTCATACAGTCTTTGACACTTAAGTCTTAAATATATTTTTAATAAATCTGTGTCTGTGTTTCTGTTATGTCTTTCCAGTGAAGCACTTTTTTTTTTGTGTTTATTTTCCTTAAAATTACCTCTATACAGAACACTAAATTCAACAAAATGACCTTGGGAAAAATTGTTCATGTAGTACTTCTCAATAACCTTTTCCTGGTGAACTAGGGAGTTAACCAGTGAGTCACCAGGTGAGATGGTTTTTAACTGAAGAAAAAAGTGTTCTGGGATGAACAGGTCTGAAGTTCATGCTGTCACAATATCAAAATAATTACTTTAACATTTAAACAAAACTTACTATTCAGTCTCCTCTTTTGGAATGAGTTTTCAGTTAGAATGCTTTGGAACCTGCAGTTCAGTGTGTCAATTTGTAATAAATACTGCTCTTTTGACGACTGGAATTATTCTGCTTAAATGTCTTCTTGAAGCTGAAGGGGGGACAGAACAGGAAGGGGCTCAAAAACCTGACCAGTAATAAGTCATCATAAGTGAATATATGGTTATATTTAGTCTGCAGAATTACAGGCAGCATTTTCAATTATCAGGTTATTTTAAGGGTGCCTGGTGTTCTGCTGGTTGCAGTGTGATATCTGAATATTGACTGAGAATGGTGATCACAGTCTTCTGGCTAAGACTGTCTTTTGAAGCATCAGTGAACCCTTTGTGGGGAAAATTATCTTTGGACAGAAATCACCATATTTTTTATTTGATTTATTTTAATGTGTGTAATGGAATGATAGTATAGGTCAGTCTTGATAAAAGTACTCTTTCATGTAAAACACCTGAAAACACAATAATCAGATTTCAAGTTTATAAATCTAGCATTCATTTTTGTGCTTTTTTCCCCAAATCAACAGTTTTTATTTACTATATTAGAAATTAGTAGAATTGGTTGTAAGGCATGATCATTTTTGTCAGTATATGGAAATCTTCCATCTTCAGTTTTTATGAGACTCTTCTGCTCTTGAAACTTCTAGCCAATTAAAATGGTACTTTTGACCCTTCTGTCATTCTCTTGCTCTCTAACAGAACACTGTTGTTCTTGCTCATAATTTTGTTGCAGTCTTCCTGACTAACGTTTTAATGAATGTGCATTCCTTATTCTAGGACTTTCATCCTTGAATGCTGCTTTCTTGTGCTGTTTGGATTATTCTGCTCAGTGTTGTTTCCACAACTTTCCTCAGTGTTTAATCTTTCTCTCCCATTTTAATCTGTACTCTATCTAATAAAACTTCTAAGAAGATAGGAAGAAATTTTGACCCGGACATTGCAGGACTCAATGAACTGGTTCAGTGAATGTGTTAGATATATCAAGATACTTAGGACTATAAATTTTAGATAAAATTGATGCAAGTAACAGGACACTCAACAAGTGTGAGAAGACAGTGTTGCTTTTGTATAATTAAGCTTCATTTTGTTACCCTTTGAATTTCTCCTGTACTAAATGCTTTGTACCATTTTGACTCCTCAATTCTATTTCCCCTTTTCAGGAATTTCAAACAATTAAAAAAAACTTTTAAAGTCTGTCTCCAGTCTAAGAAATATATTACTTTTTCCTACTTTCCAAGAACTTGGTTTTCTGTGGTTTTTCTTTTCTTTTAGGTGTTCTTATTTCTCCATCTTTTTTTTTGCCTTTTTTATCACAAACCACCGTTTGCTTGCTATGCAAGTCTTATGGTGCACTTGTAAGCATGGAGAAAGAGTAATTTGCCACTTCTGTTGCTAGGTTTTAAATTGTAGACATCTATATGATCTCTGCAAATACTTCTGTTGCTTGGACTACATAGTGTTTTACATGGGTAGAATACATGGAGTATACTGTATCGTACTTCACTGATACACGGTAAGTAGCTGAAGCTTTATGTCATTCTTGGAGGGGGTTTTTTTGTTTGGGTTTTAAAAATTTTCTTATTTTATTTTATTTTAGGCATACGCATCAGGATGTGATATTGTGGTACTGGGGACTGACTTTGAAAGATTACAGATAATCCCTGGAGCAAAACATGGAAACATTCAAGTGGGATGTGTGGACTGTTCAATGCAGCAGGGGAAGGTATGTACAGAAGTGTTTGTAATAATATTCTAGCAATGTCATGTGAAGCACTTTCTCAGGAATGTGGATACTTGCAAGTTAAAGCAAATACACCAGAATAAACGGTAAAATGACTAATTGCTTTCTGTCTTTACTTGTTGTAAGCAGCACGTAAATGCGGAATAGTAACCATAGATGTGAGAGATAGTTGTAGAAGATCTGTAGGACTGCAGAGAAGGCTGTGGATTCAGGGCTGCATTGAGGACATAGCAATAATTTCACTAAAAAATTACTAAGTTGGAAGCAAAGGTAATTTATTCACTATGGCTTTACACTACTGGCCATGTCATTGACATGTTTGACACGTTAGTGGCTAGCAGCAGGTGAATGCTTCCACAGAAATCACTTTCAGATCATCCAGGAAAATGACATCTGTTTCAAGTAATTCATAAAGGCTCTCTTGAATGGGATTTGCTTTCTTGAATTCTTAGCTATTCTTTTTTGTAGGTACGTGTGCATCAGAAATGTATTTTAGGCAATATTGGGTTTTCAGTTGTTTTCACTGAGCTCTTTCTTATTTTTTCTATCAGAGTGAAAAATAACCAGTAAACTGTCCATTGGGATGTCACAGTGGGATTAAACTATTGACCAATTCAGTAGGAACTGTCTGGAAAAATATTTGCTCATGTGAAAGGGATTTTCTACCTTTTATCATTTCTGTAAGCCTGTCCTAGCGAGTAGATGACATCAGCTTTCTACACATTACTGCAAACCTGATGAGTTGATGACAGCTTTGGTTAGATTCTGGTTCCATCTTGAGGCGAGACCTCTGATGGAAACCGGTTCGTGTTTACATGTGAGCTCCATGCTGATAAAATCCCAGCCACTCCCTGTTCCTGCTTTTTAGTGTTTGAGTGATAAACTCTTGCAGTGGTAGTGAAGGAACACAAAGGAAAATTAGGAAGTGTTCTGCTCTGTGTCTCTGGTACCTCATAGCCATAAAGCCTGCCTGGGTTTCTGCATTGTCTGCTGTTAACTAGAGAGTTGTTTCTTGAGATTACTGAGCATATATTAAGAGATGGTGAAATACACATGCAGTTCACATGTCACAGTTAATCATATATTTCTGTAAATTTACAAGGTCGTCTTGACTACATGATACCAATTCCGTATGCATTTAAATGACAAATTGTCCTTGAATTGTAAATTAACACATGTGAATATATCACACTGGAAGTCTTACTAAGCTTCAGAATTTTTTCATTTCTTTAGTAGACCTATGAGGTCATTTTGATTCTACACGTTAGTATTGTTTGCTGTGAGAAAACTGAATGTGTTTGCAGAGTGCTGAAGTACTAAGCAGTGAATGGCTAGGAATTTGCTTATTGACCAGACTGATCACTTCATTTCCAATTCACTGTTGTAAGGATGGAATTTCTTCTTAGACCTTCTTCGTAAGTATTGACAGACAGATTTCTCTTTGGTTTGTCAAACAAAGTGTTGGACAACCCCAGTTGTATAGCAGAAGTACTCCAGCTTTCTGACCATTTTTGTGTTCCTTCATTGGATCCAACATGTCCATGTCTTCATAGTGCTGGTGACACTGGATGTGGTACTCCACGTAATATCTCACTACTGTAAGGAAAATCACTCCCCTCTCCTTACTGGACATCCTTTTGATGCAGCAAGGACACAATTGGCTTTCTGGGCTGCAACACATGTTGCCAGCTCATGTATGATTTTTTATGCACCAGTATCCCCAGGTCCATGTCCATGTTAATTTCCCTAGTCTGTAGTGATAGTCAGTATTGATATTGACTGACCCAGGTGGAGGACCTTCCCCTTGGTCTTGTTAAACTAGATGATGTTCACATGATCCCAGCTCTCCAGCATACCAAGTCCCTCTGGATGTTATCCCTTCCCTCCAGTGTGTTGCCTGCCCCAGAGAGCCTGGTGTTGTCAAAGAACTTGTTGAGGATGCTCTCGATCCCAGCTACCTCTATCATTAGCAATTGACTGTAGTGTCTTCCAATTCAGTAAGGCTTCCCTGCACATCTCATTTCTAATAGCACAGCTTGGGACTGCCATAGATGCTTGTTTGATGTCTGGGTGATTATTGTCATAGTTTGGGGAATTCTTCAATACACTACCTACAATTTTTCTTTTTGGCAGCATGCAGCTCAGTGAGAACTAAGTCTGCATGGCTGTATCATTGTGGGAGCCTGTGGAAAGTTTCAGGGGCTAGGAGTTGCTCTGGACACTATAAGCTTAGCATTCTGGAAAGCTCATCTTAGTTTCTCTTTAAAATCACTAAACAATAAAATATGGAAAAAGTGTCCACACTTGGGAGAAAAGGAAAAAGGAAAAATCTAATCAATATGAGTTTATATAAACTTTTTGCCATTTAGTGTGGAATGGAATTATTAAAGAATAAAACAGTAACTGAGGTAGTTAAAGAGAATTAGAGAGAGCAAATATTTGTCTGAGATGCAAAATGCCTGAAGAAGCTTCTCTTGCAAATATGATAAAATTATTCTTGGCATTTTTGGGTCAGGCTGATGTTTCGTTTGTTAGTGTGATAGAAATTTATTTAACTATCTGCTCTTCTAATGTAGAGGGTTTCTCTTAATGCTATGGTTGTGTGGATTTTAGGATCTGTATGAATCTATACAGATTGTGTACATCTGTATCTGAGGGATCTGTAAATAATAACTTAGGTATGACAGTTTTGTTCTTTGTTTTCCTTAAAGCTTTTGTGGTTGATATTGGATTCAAAATGTATTTTACAAAGTGAATCTAACTTTATTAAAGGAAAACAGAGTACTTTCTAAGTCAGAATTTTACAGAAATAGGAAATGGACTATTACAGCATATCATAACTGTAGGTGTTCTTTTGACAACAAACATCACTTCAAAATGCAGGATGTCCATTTTGCATGTCCTTTGCAAACTCCTTGATTTTTGTAAATCAGTAATTCAGAGTACTTTGAGGCAGCATTGCCTTATGACAGTTCTCTCAGGCTCTCTGCCTGAGTTTTTTAACATACATTTGGGTTGTTTTGGCTCTTCCTAGCAAGTCTTTTAGAATTGCTACTATATAGGTATCTTGAGATCAAACACTCTTAATTTTGTCTTAATGCAAGTTTGAGGTGGCTGATAGCCAATGATGAAGTAAGTCTGTCAAACACAGATCAGAACTGACCATATTGCAACTTCTTTTGAACCATTTTATATTAGCCTTTAGTAGTAGTTCTATTTGCAGTTTTCTGCATTGGGTGTTTTGCTTGCGTAGTTTGTCTGTTTTGAAAGAACTTCTTTAGTAGTTGCATGTTCTAATGGTAGGGAATTGCACAAAAGTAGTCTGAAACAATATTGGTTCTATGTCTGAAAATGTGAATTCTGCAGACTCTTTTGAGTCCTATTTAATATGGAAAGAATATTGCTAAGAACCTGATTTAAAAAAAAAAGGCACGTCCATCTCTGCTCTCAGTAGTTCATCGTGATTAATGAGTAAATAAAGGATTGTATTTTTATTATTGACAACACTTGCTTTATTATTTCTGTTAGATGTAATTTTCTGTTATCAGAAGGAAATATGGATGTGAGCTTCAAATTTATCTACAGGCAGGGTTAAATGTAGAATCAACTATTTGCATTTTATTCTTGTTTGTTCAATAGCATTTTTCTTCTGTGTTCTTATATACATATAAATATGTATTACTTTAGATTGCAGCTTCTTATGGAAAGGTGATTTGTATTTTTGAGCCAGTTAGCCTCTTGAAGCAGAACAGCAGTCATCATAATGTAAGTATTTCATCACTCCTTAGTTTATTTGAGCAGTTACAAAGCCTGACTGATTTTACTAGTTTGCTTTTAAGTTCAAGATTTTTTTGATGTCTTCTTTTAATGCTAGAATAAAATTGAGACATAAGGTGGTCCTTGTGAAGTGAAAATGGTGGGATAAGGACAGAGACCTGTAATTTGAATTAATTTTAAGGAAGATAGGTTTTACTGTAATGGTTCATGTTACTTTTTTATATAGACCTGCAGTTCATAACCAAAATATTCCGGAACCCAAAAAGACGTACTCAACCCCATTCTGCAAAGAGTGTAGCCAGTAACATAGGAATTCCTTTCTGAACCATTGTATGTAGCCTTTGTTTTGATGTGTTTTACAGTTCTTACCTTAACTTTTGTTGTGAAATTGCATGCCCTTTGCCAAATCTGTAATAGTTTCAAAAATCAATGACTTTTTTAGAGTATCTGACTGAATGGTTATACTTCAGTGTTATAATGGTGAATAAGAACAATATTTATTCTCTTGGGGCTTAATTGTGGTGACAGTCTTTTAGTAATTAACATCCAGAATCTTAATTTATGAATAATAATATGATTTAGGGCAAGTTACTTAACCATGCTTGTTATATGAAGAGGAATACGGTTATAATTAGAAGCATTAGATTCTAATTAAAGTCAGTTTGATGATACAAGAACTTTGACAGCAATTGCTTAAGGAGATTCTGTCTCCCACTTCAGGGGTTTGGTCTCTCCATTTGTATTAATAAATTGTTTATATGGCCATCTAGTAGATTCCCTTCTTTGTACTAACCAACTCGGTCATAAGATTCTTGGTGTACCTGTGAACTTGTGGTATATTATGTATTATTTCAGTAGCTGGAAATGAATACATGTATAGTAATTTACATCACTTGGAAACAGTGGAATGAAATAATGGTAAGATGTGAGTTCTTACGGTCATATGAACATTTTAGAAGTACTGCTTTCGTTTTTGGTCCACCCACCTAATTTTTAAATCCATCCTGAATGTTTTTATATACCGGTAAACAGTACACATAGTTTGAAACTTCAAAGTTAGAGTAGTAATTGTAGGCAGTAGAGGAAGTACTCACCATCCATGATTTGCTTTCAAATGTTTATAATTGAAGAAATATTCTGTTACTTCATTTTTTCAGTTAACTTCTAAGCAGTAATTTCTAGCATATAGTTTCAGGTTATTGTAAGATTTCCTCTGTCTTGCATTTACTAGAATGTTCAGGCTCTTAAAAAACCTAAACAAACCAACTTCAAAAATACTTCATTTAGATCCTTATCTGAAGGTGCTTCTTACTGTTTTCTACCAAAGTTCTGAAAGATTGAGTTGTCGTATTTTAACTTCACATCTATTTGGTGTGATATTTTTGGGATGGGGAATGGTTATTTTTAAAAAGTCTGTGAATTAAGAGAGAAACTTGTTGGCTCTTGATATTATTTCCAGAAATGTTTTCAGTTTCTTCTATAATTCAAATCATCAAACCTTTGTGGTCCATTATGGAAACAGATGAGAACTTACTTTGTGAACTTAATCCTCAGCTTGTTTCAGAAAGTAAAGTAGAGATGCAAAAACTAAAGATAATTGACTGTCCTGTTGTATATTAAAAAAAACCAAAAAGGGGCAGGGGGTGAAGTATCCTATGTGTTATCTTGAGCTTAACAAAACTTCTCTAATCCAACAATGGTATGGATATCAAACATCAGG
Organism: Atrichornis clamosus; assembly: GCA_013400975.1. Lineage (NCBI taxonomy): Eukaryota > Metazoa > Chordata > Aves > Passeriformes > Menuridae > Atrichornis > Atrichornis clamosus. Next base: position 205,975 of record WBMZ01012199.1, on the reverse strand, counting down.
TACATCTAATGTGTTTCATTTTTGATATCTTTTCCTCGTTCCAAAAATAAAATTGTACTTCCCCTTTAAAAAAATCTCAGATTCTGATGGTGATTTTATATACTGATTTTTTTTCAATCTAAATTTTTAAAATAAGAAATTAAAAACTTCTATAAATATGGTCACATTAGTGAACAGCTATTTTGTTTGAATGTCAGAAAGAATCCATTTTTATTAGATAAACAGTAACTTATTTTAAACATCCTTCATAAAATTTAGAGACTGTGCTGAAGATGTACTATTTCCATTATAAGAGAAGCAAGGAGAAGGAAATGTTTTCATGCTAATGTTTGTAAATACTTAAAATTTCAGGTGTTACATTACCAATGGCAGAAGAATGCTCAAATCTTACTGGAAGCCATAGTACATAATCTAACATGGGATCCCACAGGTACGAAGAGAATAAAAGAAATACCTATCTACTTGACATCACAACTAATTTTTTATTTAAATATTGTTTTCTTTGTGGACAAGAAAAATATTCTCCTTAGACAACACCAAAGTAGAGTGAAATTTACCTTTTGTCACTTATTGTGGGAGAAGTAACATACTAAGTCTATCTGTATGATCTGATTCGATTATTCTTGTCTATAAGCAGATAAGAAAACATGGCTTAAATGCAAATACTTTTTGAAAAAAAGGGATGTTTACAGTAGATCTAGGTGTGTGTTTCAGAGAATAACTAAAATTTTATTAATTTTCACAGTTTGAACTGCAGCTGCCCAAATCTACCAAAAAATCTAGAAAAGGTGTATCTGCCAGATTTTCTTCTGCAGTTTCAGCTTTGCAAAACTTCTTTTTCTCTCTCCTTTTACAGATATGTTTATTTTGCTACTTCTTTAGTTAGATTTTCATAAATATTTGTTTTAGGTACTCGACTTCTGACTGGTTCCAGCTGTCTTCAACTTTGGTCCAATGTTCCTTTGGAAAACCTGACTGACAATGACAGTACTGAAAGAACAGATGTTGGACTTGGAGAGTGGAGATGTATCTGGCAATGCAAGTAAGAAACATGTTTAAAAACAAGTAATTCCTTTTTCCTTACTGATTCATGCCTTTGCTATGAACTAGTTAGTGTAGTTGAATGAAATCCTATTGCATACTCTTATTTGATAAATATTACTGATGTGTGGTAAACCTGAACCTTATTTCCCTTGACTATGTGACATTTCTTTCTTCTTACAAGATCAGTTGCAATTGTTTTTGATGTAGTTAATGTTCTTAGGCAGTTCTTGAGTTACACAGAACACTAGTAAAATACTGAGGGAAGGCTACTATTGAAACTGTCCCAGTGGGCACTGTTCCTTGTACAAGAAATAAGGTGAAAGCTGCATAATTGAAAATTACCGTGCTAGCAGGACTGATTAAAATAAACTTCTTTCTATGGTCAGTGTACCGCACTGTATTTTCCTGCTCACACGTCTCCCTGCTTTCACACATCTCTTTATTTTTCTGTATTTATGCTGGGTATTTATTCTGAACAGTCCTGCCAAGGTTGATACATTCTGTTTTTCTGTGTCTCTGAATGCTCTTCTTGTATTCATGTTGATTTTAATATTTGCATCTGTGTACATTCAGAAGAGTTTTAGTTTAGTACTTGAGTTTATAAGACAATTTAAATCACAGTCCTTCCTGCCAGAGGAAATTTTTCTGGTACGTTGGGTGCATTGTTCACTTGGGACAAATGTACCATATGGCCATCTCCTAAAGAAGTTTCCCGAAGTGGCTGACTGGACGGACCCCCGTGAAGTTATTCTTAATGAAGTGTTTTGCCTTCTAGTAGGTATTTCTATAGGTAGGTCTTTGGATGTACCAGAAAAACATCCTTTTTATAATCCATAATCCAAATAATATCATTTCTTTCTTTTTCTCTGTATTTGAACTTTTATCCATGATGTATTTAAAAACCTGAGATTATTCAAATGACAACTGAAAATTTTTTCTTTGCATGCAATAAATTTTCTAAATGCAAGAAGTTGAAGGCTTACTCTGTTATTTGAGATACCTTCGGATGCTAATCTCTCTGCCTAATAAGAGAAGTCAGCCTGTAGACAGAGAGCCATAGCGTACGGCTTTAGAATCTGGGGTTCTGGTAACAGTAGTCAAGATCATACAGATAGTGCTTTTCCTCTGTCTCTTCTAGAATAGGTTTTGCATTTATGTAATGTATAAAGACTTAAAGAAGTTTTCTCAGCTATTTTCTCCTTTTAAACTCTTTTTGTCTTAGACAGAGCTGAGTGTTGTCTTCTTTGAACTAGTAGCTCCTGGAAAGAGTCAGCAGAACTTGCTTTTTCTGTTCACCTTTTATGCCTTTGTGTCTTTTGGCGTTTGTTCTGCAATTAGATTTAGAATTGGGCTTTCTTAAAGCAAAGTTTGCAAGAAAGTGATTTTGCACTACTACCCTTTGCCAGAATAATTTTTAGTGCCTGAAGGAAACATTTCCAAATGTTTTCATACTTTTCACGGTAGAATTTTGGTTATACCTGGATGGACTTCTTTGATACACGGCTCTTGTAATTACCTTGCTCTTGTTACCGCATACACTAAATGCCTCGTGCTTTTGTTGACCTGTTGGCTAACTTCATCCATCTAGAAAGTTAGGCCTCAACAACTTGTTTAACATGTATTAAATTCAAGATGAAACTGTACACTGTATCTGTGCTGCACGATTAAATTCTTATATATTCTTGTTACCATTAATAAGCTTTGCCACTTAGGTAGTAGCTCAGTGCTTCACAACCTGTAAGAGAAGCTAATTTATTAATATTTCCAGTTGAAGTAAAACACTACAAAAATTAGCCATGTAATTAGATTTAGAATATTTTGATGTAGCATCTTATATCAGTGTGACCATTCACGTAAAGACTACATTAAGATACTTTTAAACTATATTATTCTTTTTATACCATTTTGTCTTGAGTTGGAATTGTAGGAAGTGTGAGAAATGGAGTTATGTTTCAGAGAAGTTGGAAGATAATATGGTGCAACAAACCAGTTTGAAATCCAAATGATTGTGAAGAGCAGTTTAATTTGTTAGCAACTGTTTTTCTCTAATGATATTTTTGAATATTGGGTACTGTAGCACCCTCAGCTGCAATATTTTGGTTGTCTGATTCTCTTGGGTTACCACAACTATGTGTTGCACGTGTTGACCTCCTAGTCCTTTTGGACTTTGTTAAAACTTAGTTGTTTCACACAACACAATACACACTCATATTTAAGAATTAAATAATTTCCGTAAGTTCAAGGAAAAAAAAATTGTTCAGCATTCTTTAGAAGTTAACATTTATCTTCTTTTTTTAATTGTCTTTGTGTCATAGAACTGCTTCTCAAGTTTGCTTAATGAAATTTTCACCAGACGGGGAGTTTTTTGCTACCGCTGGAAAGGTAAGCATTTTTTTTCTGATAGTTTTGTATTAATTCAGATAACCTATTAAAGCAAACAAACAAAAACATATTAAAAAAAAGAAAAATGCAGCTACTTAATGAAAAAAGTAGCTTTTTTCCTAATTTTTGCATAGTCTATCTGTGCATTTTTACATTTTGGTAAAGATGAATTTGCGAGAAAGATAGTTGGAGGCAGGAAGGTAACACAACACACCAAATATTCACTACTTACTAGTTTAAAATACCCATTTTTGATTGGTATCAAATTTTAAGGCATCAGAAAGAGAAGAGTTTTAGGGAACGGGGGAGATCTGTGGATGAGATCACTGCTTGGTATCCTAGTAGTGAGGAAATATAATCAAAATACCAAAAAATACTAAAAAAAATCAAAAATAACTCTTTCATATGGTTTTGTGTAAACATATCTTTATGCCTATTTGTGTATGGAGACGACAATTCACATTCCCCTCCATAGTAAATTGGCACATAGTTCATGGCAGTGTCTGTGGCCAGTATTACAGATTAGATCTGTGTGCTTAACATTGGGCAGTTTATCGGCAAACGCAAAACCTCTTGGCAAAATAAGCAAAAAAAATTAAAGCAAAATGCCAGTCTTTTCCTGAAACACTAACAAACTAATCTTTTATTTATACTCCAAAACTTGTTGTTCAGGTTTTGTAAGAGAATAATGTCCTAACAAGTCAAAGCAAGGAAAAAAACCCCCAAGATCATATAGAGGATCCAGTGAATAAATGAGAAAATCTATACAAGAATTTGTATTACTTGTTAAGGAATGTGAGTGAGATAAGTAGTTGTTTTCTGCAAATATTACTGTTGTTGTTATTTGAGGAGAGAGTCACTTTGATATTGGTCAAAAACTTACAGTAAGAATGTCCATACCTATCTTGTCAAAACTTACGGAATTATCAAAGTAGATTGTGGAACAAATATACTGGTTTCAGATTACTGTTTTTAAAAAAATTACTTGAAACAGTATAAGCAGTTTTAACACAGAGTGATAGATACAGGTAGGCACCAAGTTTGTGCTACCAGCTACAGAACCTAGCAGAGGCTGCAGAATTAACTGTCAAGGAAACAAAATGCTAATATGTAAGGTTAATTAGAACAATGCAGTTGCTGAGATTAGTGAAAACCTGGTTTAAGTCACAGAATCCTGAGCAGTAGTAACCTCACAGAATGCATTTCAGGCTTGAAAATGAAAGACAGTTTTGCAATTTTGCCTAGTCTGTCTTGGAAGCGTGAGTGAAAAATTAGTGTGTATACGTAAAAGGTGGTTACAACAGGGTTTGATTTATTAATAATGTGTAACTTTACTGTTTGGGTCGTAATGTCCCTTAGTGCTTACTTGAAAAACAAAGAGTCAAGGATAATTTAGCCTGCAAATAAATCTTGCTTTTGAAAGGTAGATGTCATGCATATTTTCATGATTCAGTTATGTGCATAAGGAACAGACGAGTAATGCACATCTTGCTTTGTTGTATGTGTTTGTTTTTTCCTTTAAAACTTGCCATTTCAGGTCATCATGCTTGATTGAAATGCTAACTTTTAAGGCATTTGCAATCTTTAAAGAAGAAATCTGTAAAATCACCTAGATTTCCTTTTCTAGGGAAACTATATTCCAGCTGATTAACTTCCAACATAAAAAGTGAAATATTAGACTTTCTTCTTGATAAGTTTTTACCTGTAAAATAACAAAGCAATAAGTTATAAACTCTTGCAAAGCAAACTGACTGAATAAGTAAGAAAATTAGTAAGTTGGAAAATTAATGACATATTTTTTACCATAAATGCCTAAGTTGCTTACTTGTCTGGAGAATCTTTAAAACACATCTTTGTTTCTATGTCTTGTTCCTTCACTTAATTTTTTTATGAGGCATTATGCTGGCCAGTAAAACCACCTCACCCTCTCCGCAGTAGGGTCATGTTATGCATACACAGGTTAATAGAATATTTCAGTGCCATTCACTGTTGATAAACAACTTGTAAATCTAGGTCTAGATTAATTTATCTAGTCCTTGAACGCATAATCCATTTATCTGTGTATTTGAAAAAAGTAGGCTGAGCACTACTGAACTTAGTTTTTGAGATGTCATCTGTGACCTTTGTTTGTTTTCCTGACAGTTGAATTTGTGCAGGGGGGATTTGGTGGTTTTCTGACAAGGTAGAATTAATTATACTAACATTGGAATATGATCTCAAGCTAGTACAGGTTGTGTTTTTTGTGGTTAAAAATTAGCAGGTAAACAGAAGGATCAAAATGAAATCCAAGGTAGTAATGGCAAGAGTTAAATGGGAGCTCTGCTACCATGTTTTCTTAAAATCAGATTTTGAAGCTGTATTTATAGAACTGTTTCTCTCTGATCAGAAGAATGTTTTACTTAAAAAGAAAATGAGATATAGCCAGAAGTACTTAAGTGCATCATATTCCTATGCAAGAAGCAGTCTTATTTACTATCCTTTTTTTTCTTCCCCACAGGACGACTGTCTTGTAAAAGTATGGTACAACACAGAGAGCTGGCGATCAGCTGTAACACCACCTGGTGCCAATCCAGAAAACCAAGAAAAAGTAGTTGATTTTTCATTTGTTTATTTGGCTCATCCTCGATCAGTAAACGCATTTTCATGGAGAAAGACCAGTAAATTCATGCCACGGTCAGTAGTTTTAATAATGTGAGGTTCATAAATTGCCCCAAAATGGCCCCAAACTATACAGTCTTCACAGCTCAGTTTGTGTATGTTCTAAAGAGGATGGTAACTGGAAAGATGGGAGTCTCACAGACTGACTTAGGCATTGAACTAAATACAGAATCAGCTCTTGGAAAATTATGTCTCTTTGCGGTTTTTTTGATTGCTGTAAGTGACCATTCATGCATTTAATCCCAACTCATTCCTTTCCATCCTGATGGAATGAGAGCAATTCAAAAGGCTTGTGACTTTAAGTCCTCTTTCACAAATACTCAAATATTTTCATGTCTTTTCATTTATTTCTCTACTGGTACAAAACTAGACCTCTGTCAGAAATGGTATCTGGAAATTGAATTAAAAGAATCCTTTGGAAGTGATATCTTGAGTTTGAGATTATAGGCTTGTATTCAGGTGATTCCAAAATGACTTGTCCCTGGTTTTCACCAGTAACTGCAATCTTAAACTGAAATAATGTTAGCAGTTTTGTGGCCTGCAACCATCTCTTTGCCATATTATTACAAATAGTAACTAGTTTGCATACCTTTATGTGGATCAAGTTTATATTGTCTTTTTTATAACAGTCTTTAAGCAGAAGACTCTTCATAAAGCCATTACTATAGTTCTTAGCTCACCTTTGAAATTCCATCTGCTCCGTGATCTGTAAGGGAGTTTCCTGCTGGACAGTCTGGTCACAGCTTTCGAGCTGTAGTTAAAGCTAAATTGTGAACTTACATGACCTGGAAACCTGATGATCTGCATAGTTTTTTCCAGTGTCTACTTTAGGGTAATTGGATTTTTCAGCCATATGTTTAACCCAAGTTTCATTTGGAAAAATGATAGTTGAGAAAAATTCGTAGCTTTAAATTGGTTGTTGTATCCCTGGTATTACCTTAGTTTCTCTCTTTTGGACATATAATTTTGTAAGTGATCGATAGCAGTAGGGTCTGGAATTAAGGTCAGGTATCCAGAATATTATTAGCTTTTTATGTGAAGGACTTCCAAAAGAAAAAAAAAATTGCTATTCCAGATATGAATTATTCTTTAAATTGAAATCCACAATTTGCTCTTCCACTGTTGTGTGTTGAAGTTTGAGGCAATTTATAGTCAGATATTTGAACAGATAGGAAAGACTTTCAAAAATTATTTGTTCTCGTATCAATGTATTGATGAGCTTTTCTTTCACTGGCATCTTTAATTAATTGGTGCAATTCCAAAAACTGATAATGGAAAACTGTTTGGAAGTGTTTGTTTATTTTGATACCATGTAATCGTTAGCAGTTTCTTCACTCCTTAAATTTTCTTCCATTAGTGGTGCTGTCTGCAATGTACTCCTGACGTGCTGTAAGGATAATGTTTGTCGTCTCTGGGTGGAGACTTTGTTACCCAATGACAGTCTGTTGTACGGGGGAGGATACAGCAATTGGAGTGAAGCAGTGAACTTCACAAACAACTTCAAGAGAAATATTTCAAGTAAAGAAAAAGTGCAGAGTGCTTTAGAGGTAAGAATTGAAATTGAACAGTGAGAATAGACACATGTGCAAATGTGTAATTTTAGACAGGTTTGTAATTAGTAATTCAGACATGTATCATAAGCTGAAATTCTTTATACCAGGGATGTGCATAAAATGTTATGAAATGGGGAATTTCCTTGAAATCTTCCTTGGGCAGGCTAGGCTGACAGCTCTTCTACTGAGCTTCTCACATTAGAAGACACACTGTACTAAAGTCACAACTGCCTATTTTGGTACTGAAGAAAAATGCTTTGCAGTATTTAGTTCAAAAGACTAGGAACAGTATGGAGCACACACTGTTTATAGGTTATATGAAACCCAGGAGTGATGCTGCCTTAAAATGTGTGGTGGCAGCTCACTTGTTAACTCTGAAATTGTGCGCTATTCTCAGACTTCTGCAGCTGGAAAAACAGTGGTAATATGGAGGGAATCAAAAACGCCTTTCTGCTGTAGTCCTCAATTAGAGCCGCCTGCTCGTAAGCTTTAAGGCAAATGATTCTTACCAGATAGTGTTTCTTAACCAGTGGCAATCAGGAAGAAAGTGTAGCTTTAGTGGTTTCCTTCTAAAATGTGTAGAGCGTATGTGGGCATTGTGCTTTTATCTTAATGGAGTGATGTATTTAGCATGCTCATAGTGCTTTCTTGGCACAAACGGCATATGTGAAAAATGTGACAAACTGAAAGGCACAAGGCAGCAAAGAAAATAGTCGAAGAGACGAGAGAAAATGAAGCTGGAGACAGTTCTGTGTTCTTGTTGAAAATAAGAGCCAACATTAGAGATCAGAAACAAAAATTAAGTGAGAATTGAGAGAAGACCGTTTTACGTGAGCATGTTGTGTTAAGATGCAAAGCAGAGCAAGACGAAAGGAATGCCAAGCATGTAATGCCAACCTTAATACAAATCACGTACCTCTGTGTACCTTTGGATGCTTACATAGATGTCTACAGCACAAAAGACTTGAACTGTTTAAGTCAATCTCAAAATTTGAATATTATTTTTCCCTTGGAAACATAAGGGTTTTTTTAAAAGAGGAAGACCTTAAAACTCATTGGGCCCTTTTTAGGGCAGTTAAAGTGCGGATCTGATTAGATCCAAGGTATGGATCCAATTTATCAGTCTGAAACAAGATTACTCAGATTTGCTACTTTGTTCAGAATCCTGAATAAGCATGGTGTAGGTTTATGAAACACAGGAGTATTTTCTGTGTAAGTATAAAAACTGTGTGAACATTGTCTGCACACTGAAATATGAAGTAGTTACTATGTGAAGATATATATGGGCCTTCATAGATGAATCTAAAGGCACTGGTATCTCTCTACTGCAGACACAACCCAAACAATTTTGCTGGAAACTCCACTGATTCTTTAAAGAAGCTTTTAAACTGAAAAATATCATTCAGTAGTGTGTAGAAAACCACTTACAGATGAAATCTGCTTTTTCTTTTTGAAAGAATTTAAAATGACACCTTATTCTTCATGCAGTTAAACCTGAGGCACTTTAGACGAGGAAAGAGGAGGTCAGGTGCTGTTGAGGCACATACTGGATGTGCTCTGCATCAGCAAGATCCTCACGATGTTCACAGGAATATTCCTCCTCATGCAAATGCCCTTTGCCACTTCCATATTGCTGCCAGTATCAACCCAGCCACAGGTAAGACATGGAATCCTTGCACAAAGCTACAATTTCTGTTAGGGTGTGTGAGCTCTCTGGGAGCTTAACAGATGTATTTGTACAGTATTTATATGAATTGCTGGTATGTTGGTTTCATTTATGCATGAAAGGACCTTCTACAGTAACGAAATTACTCGAATAAATTTCCTGTGCAGTAATCCTGTCTTTCATTTTGTTCATCTTTTAAGTGAGATCCATAGTGGTCTAAGATGGAGAAAGCTAAGTATTTGTAAATGGAGTTAAAATTTACTGTGAATTGTGTATAATACTGGGAATACACTGATAAAAAAATTCTAAGCCTCTTAGTATGAGTACCTGATACTAAGTGTGTGAAATAACCACACATTCCTGTACTTCTGTCTCTGAACCAAACAAAACACGCCTTCATCTTGCATTCCATCAACTTTAATACTGTCTTGCACTAGAACAGCATGTTGATAGGGGTTGAGAAGATTCCCCTGTAGCTGCTAATACTTCTATCTTTATAATCTTTGTATATGCTGAAAATGAAGTGCATGTCTACTCATTGAAAAGCTGAATAGAAATGCAATATTGAATGGCCTTTCTGTAATGTTCTGATGTGGTTTACTGTGTCTAGATTTAATAAAAAAACATGTAATACTTTTCTTAAACTTGTTAAGCTCTGTCTTAGAGTATTGTTTTTCTGTTCCTACTGAACCTTGTCTGAAAGGCCAATTTTCAGTTAAGGGCATTTATGATTAGTTCATATTTGTAGCTGTACAGTTCTTGGTATAAAGAACAAGTGGTTTCCATTAACATGACTGTACTAAGCAAAGCCGTAAACACTTTCTCCTTGTTTAGTCTTCAGCATTTTTAGTATTGGTTCATTGGTTCATCTTGTAGCAGAGAGGACTAGAATCACATCCACCCTACCAGAAGGAAACTTGTTGCAGTTTTGTGCTATGCTGTCAGTGTTATCCTATTTCTACAGGAAAAGTCTCTAGTCATTACATGTTACTACCCAATGTCATAGGGGAAAATTTCTTCAAAGCTTCTTGGAGATTTGTAGTTCTTGTTACTTTTTCATCTTGAGATTGCACAGTGAGCTACCTAACCTTTTCATGTGGCTAGCTCATGATCTTTCACCATATTTTTTTTTATCAACTCTTAATGCATTTCTTATTTTTTATACATAATAGCTAATGTCATGGTTTAAGCCAAGCTGTCAACCAAGCCCCAGGCAGCCACTTGCTCATTCCCCTACCAGCAGGATCGCGAACAGAACCGGAAGGGTAAAAACCAGAAAACTTGTGGGTTGAGATAAAAACCAGTGTAATAGAGAAGGCAAAAGCTGTGCAAACAAAGCAAAAGTGAAATCAATTCATGTGACCCATGGGCAGGCTGGTGTTCAGCCATCTCCAGGAGAGCAGGGCCCCATCACACATAACGGTGACTTGGGAAGACAATCACCATATTCCCCTTCTTCCGCTTCATGTACTGACCATGATGCCACATGGACTTGAATGTCCTTTGGTCAATTGGAGTCACCCATCTTGGCTGTGTTTCCTCCCAATCTTCCAGTCACCCCAACTTCCTCACCACTGTGGCAGTACAAAAGCAGAAGAGGCCTTGGCTCTGTGTAAACCCTGCTCAGCAATAACAAAAACATCTCTGTATTATCAACCCTGTGTTCAGCACAAATCCAAAACACAGCCCGGTATTAGACGCTTTGAAGAAGGTTAACTCTACCCCAGCCAAAATCAGCACAACTAAGTAAACTTTAATTTTGTGTTTGGTAGACCTTGCAGTATAAATATACTCAACTCACAGAGTGAATATTAAAACAATCTTGAAAAAGATTAGGAAAATACTTTCCTAGGTACCTAAAACTTGTCTTTGGCCTTTTTAATCTTGTATTCTTTTATGTTACCTGTATTAATCTGTATTGATCTTAATAGTATCTTTTGGATCACTTGGTCTTTAACTGAGTCAATTGGAGGATAACAGATTATTCTTTAATCTAGAACCTATGAAGTAACTTTCACATTTTAAATCTTAATTTGAAGAACTTTATGTTCTCCCTCACAGTCAGATCCTTAAGTTTCTCAGTGTAACCAGATGCTCTAAGCAGGCCTTTTAGTTTGTCTTTTTGAAATTAAGTTTAATTGAAGAACCTAACTGTATTTCCTTTCATTTGATTTAAAGCAAATTGGTTTGTGATCTCTTACTTGAAAATTTGCCCTTACTACAACATTTTAAAATACTTGATAAAAACTAAAGCCAAAACAGCTTTATCTCCCATTCACTTCATGTTTTGAAGTAATGCTGTCATATATAAGATAAGTATAATATGAAACTGAAATTCTTGAGACCTGCTTTTATACTAGGGTGTTTCTTTTACTGATATTCAGCTTGGGTGGAATTCAGTGAAAGGAATAAGCAGTGGTTACTAGGACAAAATTGTCTCCAGGCAATTTCAGAAAAAGTTACTGAGTCCAGAGACGTCAGAAGTTTTCTGGGAAGAGTGACAGATTTATGAAGCAAATAGAAATTCACTAAGAATAATATCCAGAGCTGAACATCAGTTAGAAGCTGTTTGTTTAGATGTAGAATGGGAAAAAAATAGTGATTTCTTTAGCAACTTCGACAATACTCAAAGTATGTACATTTATAATTAATCTGAAAAGTACTGTTTCTAGTTCACCTTATTAGCTTCGTCTTCCACAGAGGGTGAACAGTAGTTTTCACTCCAGGTTGTTCCTTGCCATATGTATTACGATACTTTTGAGACTGGCATTTTCCCATGTAGGGAGACAGACTGTATTTCTTGAATGAGCTGTGCTCCTTAGCCTTCTTCCCCTGCTGCATCCCCTCCTCCCAACAAAATTGCTGGTTGTCGTGGTGCTCCTTTCTTTTATCTGTGTGCTCTCAGTTAAAATTTTCTTTGGCTATATTAAGGATTAGTAATTCAAACCCATCACTGATTTTGATTTTAAACAGATTTTTTTTAGGTGAAAAGTATTTTGTCTCCCAGGACATGAAATTTAAGTAATGCTGCATAAATAGGGAGCAGAAGGAGGTGAGACTATACATGGAGAATTCTAACAGGGAATTATATGCAGTTTGAGCTTTTAGCATGTTGCTGTATCACTCATTTGAGGAAATTACAATAAATCACGTAACTGCTTTTTAGCCACACTTAATTTCAGTGATATTACTCTGCCTGCTTCTGTCACACATTTTGTGATTACTGCTTTATTTTTCACAGCAACGTGGGACACCTAATACCATCAAAGGGCAATGTGAATTAACAGAATCTATCAGAACCAGAAATCCTGGGGTTTTGGGATGGTGTTACAGAGGACATCATCTGGTCTCTGTACTAGTTTTTGCTAGTGTAAGCCTGCAGTCTTTGATTACAGTAAATACCTACTGCAGCATCCATTGTGGACTAACTTGGGAAATTATGTTTAAATTACTTGATTTATACTGAGCTTGTAGTAGCTAAAACTAAGGTAAATAAACCTGTATGGACAGCGTTACATCAAGAGGATACCATATTGCAGGACCATACTGCAATCCTAATGCAAGCATGCCAAAGAAAACCTCGGTGTGGAACACCACTGCTTGGTGGCAATCAAACAACTTAATACCAAAAAGAGGTGATATTGGTGAAAGGAATGTCAAGTGGCTATACACTTAGATTTTTTTTTTTCATTGCAGTTTCTGCTTAAAAACAATTTATCTAAAATTATTTTTTGACCAAACTATTTGGTTATCAAAAATGTCAATATCTTCTTCTGGTAGATATTCCTCTACTCCCTTCTATCACATCTCTGAGTCTTGGTGAAAATGAAGAAAAAAGTGGACCTTTTGTTGTACACTGGCTAAACAATAAAGAACTTCATTTTACCTTATCTATGGAAGTGTTTTTGCAACAACTTAAAAGGAGTTTTGAACATCATTCTCCTGAGACTAGTACTGAGGAATCTAATCAAATGGATGGCAGATCAGAAGAAGGTAAAATTCATATAGATATGTGTCGTATAGACAAATGGCTTTGAGTTTATAAAGTAATTTGTGATGTTCCCTCAGGTGAAGTAAGAGGTGGTCAACTTGATACGAAAGGATGCAGACAGATTACAGTAGCATTTCAATGCACTACTTTTCCTTACACTGGAAGTATCTAAGTGACTTTTAAAAATCAGTATCTAGAAATTCTTATTTGTTTTTTTATAGTTGTTCCAGAAATTTTGAGTTACATGTGCTGAAAACTATTGTAGGGTTAGTACGGTGGCCCCCGGAAGGCTGATTGAGATTAGTGCAGACTGTGAGGATGGCTCAAGACTCCGTTTTGCCTGCACAGAAATTGTGACAAACAGGTGGAAGCCGCTTGGTGGGAGGCCTCATGGTTAATGGTTCCCACAGGTGGAATTTGTAAATAAATTCCATTCTCATTAGGGATAGGGAACAGGGGACCCAGGTGCACATGCCTGGGCCCCCTGCATAAATAGGGCTGGCAGGCCCGGAGGGTGGGGCTTCCCTCTCCTGCACTGACACGGGAAACCTCGCTGTGTACCAGCGCTGAGAATAAACCTCTTTATACATGAAGGCCATGGCCAGCCTCTGTTTAACTTACGCTGTACTGGAGGCCTTTGCATGAAAGGGTTACTTTAATATTAAGGAAGCAAGTGCAACCTTAGAATTAACTTCCTTTTTTTAGACATTAACATTTCTTTTTTTAGATATTAATGTAATTTAATAATCTATAACAATATAATCATTTAAATATATGCATTCTGGAGATTATTGCTTTTGTTCTCTGTATGCATTAAAAAATTTGTATAAAAGGGAAAAAGAAAAATATTTCAAATTAAGGTGCAACATAAAGTATTTTGGTTTGTTAGACATTGAGCTCCATTAGAGGACTTATGGTTATGATTTTCATTTTTTAAAATTAATTCTCATATGAGTGGCTTCTGAAAGGCCTGAAAGGCGCTCCAATGCCTGAATAACACTGCTTGTTATATTTCTGGTTTTGAATATTAGATATATATAGATATATATATATTTATATATGTATGTGCATATGTTCTAGAAGCTGATGAAAATGGGGATGAACAAAAAGGCAACCAAGAAAGGAAGGAACTTGGAGATGAGAAAGCTACTCCATATTCAAGCTTTGTTCCTTTATCTTCTGCTATTATTGATCATGAAATTGAAGTTCTGCTTTCTGAATGGAGTAAAAATGCTGACATGCTCTTCAGTATTCATCCTATGGATGGCTCCCTGCTGGTATGGCACGTGGACTGGCTAGATGAATACCAGCCTGGCATGTTTCGCCAGGTGCAGGTACTTTATTCCTCCTGCATTATACATTGTTATTCAGTGAGAAGTATGATGAGAATTCTAATATTTGTTCTTCCTTTCTTAAAATTCCAGGTGTCATTTGTCTCAAGAATTCCTGTTGCATTTCCAACGGGTGATGCCAACTCTCTTTGTAGAAGTATAGTGATGTATGCTTGTACGAAAAATGTTGACTTAGCAATTCAACAAGGCAAACAAAAGCCTCCTGGCCTCACGCGATCTTCATCTATGCTTATCTCTTCCGGACAGAGTAAATCAACCAACAGTTTAAAACTAAGTATCTTCACACCTAATGTTATGATGATTTCCAAACATGCAGATGGGTCATTGAACCAGTGGCTAGTGAGTTTTGCTGAAGAATCTGCTTTTTCAACTGTACTCAGTATTTCACATAAATCCCGATATTGTGGCCACCGTTTTCATCTTAATGACTTGGCTTGCCACTCAGTATTACCACTGCTGCTTACAACCTCCCATCACAATGCTCTAATTTCACCAGATGTTGATAAGGCACTACAGGCAAATGATTCTGTAAAGTCTCAGGAGTCACCAGTAAGACCTCAGAGTAGAGGCAATGCAAATTTGACGTCCCAGGATCCCAACGCTGTTTACAGTGAACTTATTCTTTGGAGAGTAGATCCTGTTGGGCCTTTGTCCTTTTCTGGTGGAGTTTCTGAACTTGCTCGGATCAATTCTCTTCGTGTTTCAGCTTTTTCTAATGTTGCATGGCTGCCCACACTTATACCCAGCTATTGCCTTGGTGAGTTTAATTTCCTGATTTGTGAAGTGTTCTAGAATAAAGTTAATATAACATAATAATGCTCTTAATTGGATAATACGGGTATACTTGAATATATTGGAAAAATGTTAAGCATGGGTCCTTTATTTCACAAATTCTCAAGCAGCTGATACCTGGGAATTCTTTATTCCTGTGTGAAGAGTTGCTGTGTTCTTTTGTCTTCTTTTCCTGTGTGATACTTTAGGAGCTTACGCAGTAAAGTTCTTAGAGACTAGTGCATACTTCAGATCTTGCTGAAGCCTGAGGTAGATTTAGCTCTAGTTTGCAAATGGGATTCTTATTTCCTTTCTTATACTTGGTTGCTAAGTGCAGCATTAAACCTAGTAGTTCTTGCTTGTGAATAGAAGTTAACAGGAGATACTTTTTCTACCCTTAATTGTTTTCCATCATAACTTCTAAATTGCCTCTTGTCAAAATAAAGAAAAGGAAGTGACATGGTGTTTGAATATTTGAACACTTTCTGCCTTCCTACTTTTCAGGTGCATACTGTAATTCTCCAAGTGCCTGCTTTGTGGCTAGTGATGGACAACATTTGAGATTATACCAAGCTGTAATAGATGCTAAGAAACTCTTGTGTGAGCTCTCCAACCCAGAAATTTCTGTAAGTGAAAAGCCCTCTCAGGTTTTTGCATGTTACAATTTAATTCAGTTGCACTAAGCTCAGACTTGTTGGTAACTGACTAAGCTGGTTGCTCAGGATTTCACAGATGATTGTGCTTGTAAAAACAGATAGGGTAAAGCTTTTTTTAGCCATACTGTATTTCGTTTAATCTCTAACTCTGCATATGGAGGCAGGCCAGTGTTTGATTGGGAAATACCTACGAAACACTTGCACTACAAGGAATAATAACTGTCTGTGTGCATTGCCATCCTAAGGAGAAGTTGAGACAACAGTGCAGCTTTTGGGGAAAGGATAATAACTTGCTGAATGTGGGACTTTCCAGATATTCTTGTCACCTTTCAGCCATCAAAACCGAATGTGCTCATAGTAAAACAGGAAATGTTACCTCCTTTCTTACTGAATCACAAGTAATGTATATTTAATGCTTTAGTTAACATTTGCATAGTGATGTTGCATGTACCTAGCATGCTGTGCCACAGAAATGTACAAGAATTAAAAAGACCACCCCCCTGATTCTTTTTAAACAGAAATATGTTGGTGAAGTTTTCAACATCATAAGTCAGCAATCTACGGCTCGTCCAGGATGTATCATTGAACTGGATGCTATCACAGAGCTTGTAAGATCTTTTGCTATACTCATTTTATGCTATAATGAACTTTTAAAAAAGTTTTAATAATAACGATGGTACCTGTAGGTCTCTATCAGGTAAATCTGAGGTAGTTAAAGACTGTTTCAGCATAATCTTGCACTTACTTTCAGCAGTTACCTGTAAATTAAAAGAATGTGAGTAATGAAGGTGCATTTTCATGAGAAGTCTTTCATTGATGTGTATAACTTACTGAGTTAAAAGCTCCCATGTTAGAGAGCAATCTTGAACAATACACTCCATGATATTCACTTCTTGTATGTGTTTTTACTTTCTTAGCATGGCCGGAAAACACAGTTATTCCATGTTTTTCAAGAAGACTTTATTTTAAATAACCAGGAGAAGGAAATGCCTTCAAAGGAGAACAATTTATCAGACTCTGGTAAAGAATTCTTTTTCACAGTCATTGAAGACAGTGTTTTATTTTTCGTTCCACAGAAGAAAAGGAACTTGTTATATGGCTTTTATCATTTTAAGGTCAAATACTTTAATTTGAGATCTTCAGAAAAATATCTAGTCTAATGAAAGTCGTGGGTGTTTCACTTCCTTTGAGTTGTGTGCAATCAAATTTTACATTCAAAAATCAAGTAGTTTAAATCACAAGATACCCATCATGTCATATTAGCAGTCCCTTGCTGATATCTTTCTTGCATGAAGGGAAAAGGGTTTTAAATTTAAAGCCTGTAGTTGTAGGGAATGACATAGACAAAGCTTATTGTATCCTTGCATGGTGGATGCTCATCCTTTACATCACCTAAATACTGCTCCTCAGGCCTTGCCTGGTATAATACATGGCAGACCAAACAATTCCCCCTCACTATAATGCTGAGTAGTGTGTGGATTTGCAAGTCCTTGAGCAGATTGGAGTTGCTCTGGAATAAATGATTAGTTTTACTTGATGGAGTGGGTCAGTTATTCTGTTATATAGGCATCACATTGCTCTGTACCAGTGAAATAGTGTGTGGGGAGAAAAGGGTTAGAGTAAAGTTTGTGATATCAGGTACTGGTAGTAACTGGTAGATACTGCAGTACTAAAGGGAGTCCTGGGTGAAAGGAGGCAGAGTTGTGGAAAAGTGTCAAAGGGACCTAGGGAAATATTTCCTGAACTGTATACATATAGTGATTATTTGTAAATTGGCTGTTTCTACCTGAGGAAGTGATTTGGAGTAGTGGAGATAATCCCAGCACTCAGTAGAGTTAAAAAAATGCAAATGGGATGGAAAATGAAGAACAAAAGAAGTATTACTCTACAGCATTATTGTATGTTTACATCTTGAGTATGATATACAGAAAGGGTTTTTAAAAGAAATATGGAAGATGTTTGATCTTAGAAAAAGACAACTGTATACATCTCCATGTGATCTGAAAGTCTGGATGGATTGCTGGCATGTAAGGAATTGGGCTAAATAAATCCTTAGAAAGACTGTAGAATTGGGACTGTATCATTTGCATACATTCTAATTTGAAAGTATTTTCTAGTACTTTTGAAGCCTTCTTTCCTCTTCAATATGCATAAAGGTATTTATCATGTTGTTTTTAAAAAGAACAAGTTAACTTATGTTTTTGTATAGTACCAGAAGCACTGCAGTGTGAAAAGCACACGGCAACTATAGCTTATTCTTGATAATGTTTTATGTATACACATACCTAAAGGGTCAGAGGAATCATAGAGTAAAGAGAGTCACTAAATTAACTATTCTGTCTTGGTCCAAATGAGTTGACTTTGATATGAAGGAGAGAGAATACCTTGGTGCACCCTCTAGAAAGAGGTTCCTATTGATAATACAACTTGAGTTCACTTCCCTTTGTGTAAAACGATGGGAAGTAAATTCTTAGGAAGAAGCATTGTATCTCTTGTCTTCCAGACTATACTGTATGGGTAGTACATTCTTTAAACGCAGCAAAGTTGGGCAAATATGTTGTCATGTCTGAAAGAAAACATTGACAGTTCTTATATGAGTGTACCTATACTTGCTGTGGATGTTGGTTGTGATAAAATACTGAGGAAACTAATGCAACAGTTAGATGTAGCCAGTATATTTCAGTATCAGTTCATGGTAGCTTGATGTAATTATGCGCTAGACAGCAAAATTTAGTTCTGCTTTCAGGTGAATAACCCCTAAGCTGTTCCTGTTCTCAATTTCACCAGGAAACCAGCAGAATGGATTCTCTGAAAAATTCTACTTAATAGTAATAGAGTATACTCAAAACCATTCATTACTACATATGTGGCATTTACATTTGAAGTCAATTCCTGTCTCAATAGGTAAGCCCTCTTTTTTGTAGTTTTCCTTAAAAAAAAAAAGCTGCTATCTGCTGAGTATCTGCTGTTCAATATAATAGTCCTGGGTTTAACTGTATGATACTGGCTATCCCTCTCATCTTCTTTATGCTAAGATGAGTCTTGTACCTTTAAGAGCCAAGAATGTTTCAGGCTAAAGAATGTAAACAACAATGCACACTTCCCAGGACTTGGACAGGTTTTTTTTCCTCTCTCTTGTTTGGCTTTAGAAGTGGCAGGGAGGGCTATTTTTTCTTCCTTTTCTTTTGGTTTTTGGCCCCTTTTTTCCAGCTCTGTTTCTCAAGGGAGAGAGAGGGAGAGCGAATTCTTTTTGTTTTGTTTTTGGGGGGGGTTTTTTGTTTGTTTGGTTGTTTAGCTAGCTGAGACAAGGATGTTTTCCTTGGGAATTTTTTTCTTTTCCTGGAACTGTTTCAACTGAGCTCCAATTCACGACACCAGATCACATCCTCAGAACCCCCACTGCCACCGCTGGCAGAGGAGGACATGGAAAGGACTACTGAGCTTACACTGGTTTTGCTTTCCATCATGAGAGGTTTATAATCATACATTATTCATCTGCCTGTGCCTGCAAGCACTTGGTGTGTTTGTAAATAAAGAGGTTTTTTCACTTTCCTCAGAGAGATTGCTCTCCAAACCTGGTGGGGGAGGGGCTATTCCTCCTGACTTTGTCTCAAACCAGCACAATAATCTAAATTGTATTTTGTCTTTTTGAAATGAATCTACAGTTGATTACAAGCTTTTATCACTTAGTAGAAGCTTTTATGATTCCTTAATCTTCATATTGCTGAAACTCTTGAGTTCAGCATGAGTCCAGCGTTTGGTATTTTTTTGTGCATTCTATTGGTGGTTTTAATACAGCATAACAGTTAAGATGTTTTGCTTCTCAGAGGTTTTTGTTTTGCAATTTTTGAGTTTATGGAAAAGCTTTAAATTGGTCCATGGTCTGAAGCACCTAAACGTCCGTGATACCTTTACAGTTACAAACAGTTTTGGTGTTGTGAAATCTGCTGGTTCTCTTTCAAACTGCCAGACTAACTCTAAAACTATAAAATTTTAAAGAAAGGGTAAGATTCACTTTGGTAGTTTTCTGTTAACATTTAAAGATTTTAAGAAAACATAAATCTGGTACTTCCCACTTACCAGAGGAATCTGTTAAAATGCATGTTTCTGTCATTTAAACTAAAGTAGTATTTCTTACTGTTGCCTTCAAATGAGAGAAAAAAGTATTACTGCAATTAGTTTATAAGTTAGTGAGAATAATAAAGATCCAAATTTTCCAATGTACTTATGCGATGAGGACATTAGTGATAAGGTTTTTCAACAGATCCGCTGGAAATTTTCATGTTCCATTTCCATCAATTTCATACTGCCTCTATTGAGTTTTATTGAAAAAAGGGAAGCATTCGTATCACATATTCTCTGAGAGTCTATGTTTTAGGAAATAAAGCTTTTAATAAAACTTTTATGAAAAATAACTTTTACAAATTTGTAAGCTAAGACATGATGTTTAATTTAATTTTCTCTAGCTGCAGGTATTCTGTGCTTACTGAAACCTTATTTTCAGTGGATGGCCACATACATACCTCTTTGACTGCAGTTTTGGTCTTTTTGGTTATACTTTGATTGTTTTATAATCTGTCAACTGTTGTAGAATCTCAGAAGTATTTAATCTGAGATGTCCTAGCATTTCTCCTTAAATCTGAATATGAGAATGTGTTTCATTGACATGAAAGTAAAATTTTAAGTCACATTTTTTTCTGTTTCTTTTGGAACTATTTAGTAAAACTACTTCTTACATTAAAAGAAATCATTGACCTTTTAAAATTAACAATGCAAACTTTTTTTAGATGAACAGATACATTCAAATCCACCTGAAGAAGTAACACAAACAGAAGAATTGTATTCTTCACCAGATCCAGAGAAGATCCAATCACCTTTCATTCAAAAGTATCAGGCCTGTAGAGCAAACCTTCAGAGCACCAGCTGGCTTACTCTGTCTTCCAAAATGGTGTATAGTCAAGAGTTGAATATGCCAGAAGGAGTAGAGATAATAAGCGTAAAGCCATCAGCAGGTTTGTAGTATTTTTAAAAAAGATTTAAATAGGGAATCCTTGTCTTTCTGGCCTTAGTCTTAAAATAAAAACAAAGTAATAGTAAGGTTTGGATTTGTAGTTAGAATTAAATGTGTGTAGGTGTATCTGAAAGGGTTGCTACAACTTGCTTCCCTGACTTGGTATGTCGATCCTGGAACTAATACTAAAGTAAAGCTTTTATTTAAGGTGTAATATTTACTGAATTCCACATTCTTACAATAAATAGAATAGTAGAAACACAAATTTTGTTTTGCAGTCATTAATGAAATTTTTTGTAGGAGCTGTACTTAAATTTTAAGCTTTTCATTAGCAGTCTTTCAAAAATACAGTTTTCGATTTTTCAGTGGAGAAATGTTTGTCTGACGGAAGAGAATGTATGTTAAAATAAATGTTTAAATAATATAATTTGACTCCCATCTAGAGCATAAAATGGAATCAAAGGGTAAAACAGTTGCATGGTGGTTTTGTCATCTTGTCTCCTTTGTGAGGCCCTATAAATGACCTCTGTGAGGAAGCAGTAATACTTATTTTAATTAGGAGTATTAGAATGGTAGCTGAATAAAAATGTCACTAGTTATGTTTTTTAGTATTTCCCCTAGTAAAAGTGTATTTTATTTCATTTTAGGACATCTCAGTTCTTCTTCCATATATCCTGTTTGTCGTGCACCTTATCTCCTGGCTACTTCCTGCTCTGATGGAAAAGTTCGATTCTGGAGATGCAGAGTTGTCACTCAATCATCAGCTTCTTCCATGCCAGAATATAGCATCCACAGTGATGTTGAATATGTATGGGAAGAATGGCCATTACTGATTGAGGATGGACTTCCTAGTAGTAGTGCTATTAATGTTCCAGGAAGGCTAACTGAAGTCAGCTGTGCACACACAAACAGATTAGCAGTAGCATACAAGCAGGTAGCATCTAAAAATAGTAATCTTTCTCAAGATTTTGTAATGCATGTTAGTATTTTTGAATGTGAATCTACAGGGGGTTCTTCTTGGATTTTAGAACAGACACTTAATTTAGATGAGATAGGCACCATGTTAGACTGTGGCGTTAGTGTTGATAACAATTTAATGGCATATAACCAACAAGACACTTCTCTGTCTCATGGTGGGAATATTATACCCAACACTAAGCACTTGGTGCACTTAGATTGGATGTCTAGGGAAGATGGTTCACATATTCTGACAGTGGGAATTGGATCAAAACTTTACATGTTTGGTCAGCTGTCTGGGAAGAGGCAAGAACAAAATGGTAAAGAGATTGTAGCAATCTCCCATAGTGGCAGTCCTAGGGCTGCAGTCCTTTCTGGGTTTGTTTTGCTGCGTTGTGTTGACTTGGTTTCATCTATAGAGGGGTCACCTTCCTTTCCTGTATCCTTATCCTGGGTGCGTGATGGCATTCTTGTAGTTGGAATGGATTGTGAAATGCATGTTTATTCCCAGTGGCAATCTCCTTCTAAGCAGGAACTAGTTAGTACACATTCCTACAGTGGAAGTATGCCATGCATAACTAGCTTAATGAAACAAAGTCAGTCAGCCACCTCAGGTCTGCATCCACCAAAGAGAACCTTGACCAGGTCTATGACCAGCCTTGCACAGAAACTTAGTGGGAAAAGATCTGCCTGTGATTTGTCTATGGAAATGGAAGATTCTGGTCTTTTTGAAGCAGCTCATACATTATCTCCAACTTTACCTCAGTACCACCCACATCAACTGTTAGAACTCATGGACCTTGGTAAAGTACGCAGAGTAAAGGCCATTCTGTCCCATTTGGTGAAGTGCATTGCTGGAGAAGTTGTTGCTATAAATGAATCTGAGCCTAATCATGATAAGAGGCTCAGATCTCTGACCATCAGTGCTAGTGGAAGTACTGCAAGAGATCCTAAAACATTCAGCAAGATTGAGACTACAGACTATATTGAAATAGACTCTGTTCCACCATTGCCTTTGTATGCTCTGCTTGCTGCAGATGAAGATTCATCTTATTCCTGTTCAGAGAAATCTAATAGTCAAAATAGTCAAAATAAAAACGACGTGCCCAATGACAGTTACGAAAATCTCTTTCAAAATACTGTTATAAGTACAGATGACCTTGTTACATTTTATGCAGATGAAGAGAGTTTGAAACCAAAAGTCATTGATCTTTCTCAATATAGCCCTACTTACTTTGGACCAGAACATGCTCAGGTTCTTTCTCGTCACTTGCTTCATTCAAGCTTGCCAGGTCTGACTAGGATGGAGCAAATGTCATTGATGGCCTTGGCAGATACAATTGCTACTACCAGTACTGACATTGGGGAAAGCAGAGACAGAAGTCAGGGTAAGTTGTGTCTTTCAAATTAAATGTACTACCGTGCTTTACCACATTTTTTGGGAGTTATTGCTGTTTTGGAATATTTTTGTGGCTTACAAAACTGTAATGTGCCTTCATTTCATGGTATAACTATGCTGTCACAGTGTTTACTGTTAAACTAGAGTTTCAAGACATCATGCTTCGATAAAAATCAAAATTTTCTTTTGCTGACTGGTAATGCCACTATGAGTCCATCAGTCCACATACCATAATTATTTTTAATTCACTCTTGAAGAGACAGCTTTCTTAATTACAAATATTAGTTATATTATGTAGAAATAATTTTGTTTGGTGTTTTTTATATATGATAACACTTCTTCTGTTTCTTGCATTAAACAGAATAAGTAACTTCAAAGCTTTTTATGTTTGAAATTTTCTTCTTTCCCTTTTCTTGAAGAGAAGAATTATGAATTAAGCTATTATATTTACAAATTTAAAGTTATAGTAGTCAGAATATTGTGTTTCTTCTATTAACATACAGAATAGCTACTCTGAGTAGTTTCTCTAAAGTGTATGTAAAAATATTTCTTTCCAGGTGGTGAAACTCTTGATGAGTGTGGTTTAAAATTTTTATTGGCTGTTCGTCTTCACACATTTTTGACAACTGCTCTTCCTCCTGTACATCGAGCTCAGCTGCTTCACCAAGGTAACCTGATGTGTTTCCTTACATGAATTGAATTTTAGTGATGTAGCTGGATGTATTACTGGTGTGCTGGTTGACATGCCTCTGCAGAATCAGTGAGTTAATTTGTTGGGTTTTTTAAAGAAAGTATTGTCCAATATGAATGAATGCTAGAGCAGAAAATGTCTTGTTTTCTTTTGGTAAACATCTTGGAACTGAAGTGATTTTGTTCTAACAAGTTTTTAGTTTGGGGGTTTTTTCTTTCTCTTTCCCCAAATCAGCTGGCTTTTCTGTGCTTCTAGTACCATGTTGTTCCAATAACCTTCTGCAGGAATAATGCAGTAGAAGATAATACATATTTACTCAGGGGTTTAGTACATATTTGGAAAAAAGTACTTTACTACTCGGACTTGAAATATTTCTATACGTTTTCTGTAATTATACAATCAACTATTTCGTATAGGGGGGTTTTTTGTGTAATTTAACTTAAATAAGTTTTCATCCTGATATGACTGATGACAGAATGAGATGGATTTGATTAGTCAGGATTAGATCTAAAGGACTGGCTGTGATTACCCTTTAGCCATCATGACCGTTGCTGGCATTTTCAGTCCCATGACTGCTACAGCAGAGTATTGCAGAGTTAGCTCTCTGATGGAATAATTTTAGTTGAGATACTTCTGCTTCTTGTTAGCTCAGAAACTGGTGAGAGTGAGAAGTGTCCCCAGGGCACATGCAGAAGTGCCTCTTTACAAAGAAGCATCTGACCCTCACTAGAGTTGCAGTTATCCATAGCCAGCTATGTTGCTGTCTTCCTCATGAGATTTTCTTACTTCAAGTTTTCTTTTGTATCTCTGTCGTCAAATGTACTCTGATTATCTGAAAATTGTGCGTTTTCTAATCCAAGTCAAAATAGTGAACTTACCTTTCAAACCTTTGAAAGTTTAATCAGTACATTGCACTTCATATCATAGCTAAACTTAGTGCCACTTACTACCCATATATTTGAGCTTCATACAGTAACTCTCTTATTTGCAAACTTACCTGAAGAGTTTGCAGATTAAAAATTGTTCCCAGCTGTAAGATGTTTCTTTAATATTTGATACGCAGTCCTAAAAAATATTCATCAGCAATGCACGTAAAAGTAAAAATAAACAGTCTGACCTTCTTCCCTTCTTCCTTTCCCATCCCCTTGTCTTCAGATTTTGAACTATTTTATTAATGAATGTCTTTTGAATTTTCTTTTTTTAATGTTCATTACGTAGGCTTATCCACTAGTCATTTTGCCTGGGCATTCCATTCAGTAGCGGAAGAAGAACTACTGAGTATGCTCCCTGCAGTGCAGAAGGGAGATCCAACGTGGTCAGAGCTCAGGGCTATGGGTGTTGGATGGTGGGTTCGAAATATCCATAGCCTGCGGAAATGCATAGAAAAGGTAAATGTAGCATTCTGAAAAAAAGAATTATCCAGACCTTTCCAAACAGCTGTTCCCTGGTGTTTGCCTTCTATTTATGTAGTTTTAAATTTTTGGATATATTAAGTGTTTCTGAATGTTGTATTTTTTTGTATGTATAGTTTTTTTATGAATATGAACTTTTGTATTTAACTATTTTTTTAGTACTTCAGATTTAAAATTCCAGTGTGGAGTACATTTTTGGCTTTTAGATACTCAGTTTTAAAGGTGCAGGTGTGGAGTGGTTTTTGTGGATGCTCAAGATATAGATGGAGCACATAATTGTTTTTTATAGCAAAACTGAGAAACAAGTTACAGGAAAAGGTTCTCCTTAGAAACCTATCAGAAGTGGGAATAACTTAGGTATTATACATACATCTGTCTTGCAAATGAATTAATTTTCATGATAAACCCTCTATTGTTTTGCTTTGGCTTGGTGGGGATTTTTGTTGGGTTTGGAGGTTTTATTGGTTTTTTTGTATTCAATATTTTAATCAGCACAGATGCGGCAATAAGCCTAACCTCATTATCACTTATTTTAAGCTCTTGGAAAAGCCAAGTGTGCTGAACTAGAAAATGACATGCACAAGCTACTTTGACTACAAAGCACAAAGTGGTAAAATGCACGTCTCTGCTTTCACTTTTAAATCTTCAGCAATTAATCATCACTTTATGAAACTTAACTGCCTTGCATTAAAAAAATGCCAGGTATTCTGGGTCTAAGTTTAAGGTTACCTTACATGGGTCTTGGACTATTCTTGCTTTCACTTACCCCTTTTTCCTTTCCAAACTCCGAAAGTAACCTGTAAACAATTTTTCTCCTGTTTTGACTGGTCCCAACCTGTTCTTCAAGTCTTCACCTGTCCTTTGATTAGCAGAGCAATTAGTAAACTAATTTTAATTTTTAAAAACTGAGTTCAGATGTAGGGATTCCCATTTGATCTGCAAAAAAGCTTCTAGAGCTGGAAGAGCATTAGGTAAATGATATCAAATGGGCTGTTGTATTTTCTCATGTGTTCTTACACCAGACTCGTAATGAGAGGAGGGATCCTGTATTGAACAGAACTTCAGAGCACTGTGGGTTGTGGGATACCAGAAGCAACAAGAATCTCATTTAAGATTTATTTAAACTGTAGTTGGTTTGAACTGTCTTCACAGGTGGCTAAAGCAGCTTTTCAGCGAAACAATGACCCGCTTGACGCAGCCATTTTTTACCTTGCGATGAAAAAGAAGGCTGTTATCTGGGGATTATACAGGTATTCAAGCTCTTACATGGAATTTCACACTGTCTGGTATAATTTGGGGAAAAACGTTGATTGTAATGGTAATCCAAAAGAAGCACAAATATCACCACCGACAGTTGAGGTTTGATTTCTAAATTAGTCATTATATTGAATGAGTAGTTTCTAAGCTTCTTATATTTACTAAAGTAATTTAGATGCTGCTTTTGAAGGTAGATGCTTCAGATTTCCGTCTCAAATCTACTGTAATTGCAATCACTGCTTAACTCTGATTTACTTTTGAGGATTAGCAGAGTAGTGTGTGAAATGTGATGTCTATCTTTTAGAAAAGTGTTTGTTGTTACAAATTTTACTTTAAGTTCAGGGGACTGAATTATGTCTGTCTAACTGATGTTTTAGAATACACTGTTCAGTGTTGCGAACTTTTAAAAAAGTAATTTGCATTGCCACTTAGTCTTAAGAGCTCACCTTAAGAAAAATGAGATTTTTTGTATTTGTATCAGGTTAATTGAAAATACCATGAGGTTTTGTGTTTGCTAAAATTTATGTTATTTTTAAATACTAAGCCTTCTCTACTTCCAGTGTGGCGAGATCTGTGTAAAATTATACTGATATCTGAAGAAATGAAACGTAATACATCTAATAAAATATGTAATATTTTAATGAATTATGTTCAATCTGCAGGTCCCAAAAAGATAGTAAAATGACACAGTTTTTTGGAAACAACTTTACTGAGGACAGATGGCGTAAAGCAGCATTAAAGAATGCTTTTTCTTTGCTTGGCAAACAGCGTTTTGAACATTCTGCAGCATTTTTCTTGTTGGCAGGACACTTAAAAGATGCTGTGGAGGTAATAAAATGAACCCTTTTTTTATGTTTAAGACTGTTATATTGTCCCAAATGTACAAATATATTGAATGATATACATTTTGTATTATTATGACCCCTGAAGCTTCTGATGTTTCTGATTTGTGCTCTTCTTTCTCACCCCAAAATAATGACAAATACAAAACCTTGCTCTTTGCATTTTCATTCTGTTTTAGCTGTCATATTTGTGATACTAAAAGTTGCATTAATTTCTCTGCTATAATATTAAGGGGCCTACCTACCACTAGCTTCCTTTCAGATTGTCTACCTAGTCATATATGAAGACAGCATAGTTTTGCATTAGGAATTCCCAGACCTTGCATTTTGGCAGTGATGTGGATTAGCTCCCAGAATTCCCTCACAAAAAAGCAATACAAATGAACAAAAATTATTTTCTGGGTTGGTTGGAATTGAAAAATTTTCAGGAAATGTTTTTTTGATAATGAAGGATTTGTTTTGTAAAGCTTTGTAAGTAAAAGAACCAAATTTAAGAGGTGAGAGGTGGCATGTGCACATTGACGATGATCTATTGAAACCAATCGATTTCAAAGATCGATTGTCATGTCATACTTTAACTGAAGAAATGCAAATCAGATTTTGCATATAGTGGTCAGCTACACCTATTCTGCATGATTTCTGCTCACTTTTAATGGAGTTGGTAGACCTACTTACTTTAATCTGAGCAAATTCATGTCACTTCCTGCCCTATCATAATTTTAAACAGAGGAAAATTATAAAGTTTGGTCATTGAATATATTTATTTTCAATTAGGTCTGTCTTGAAAAACTGAATGACATTCAATTGGCTCTTGTAATATCAAGACTTTATGAATCGGAGTTTGAAGTGTCTAGTACTTACAAATCTATACTACAGAAGAGAGTTTTGGGAAGCGTGTTTACTGGAAAAGAGAGCTCAGGAAACATACACTTGGACCCTTTTCTGCGAAGTGTGGCATACTGGATTTTGGAAGATTATAGCAAGGCTCTTGACACTTTGATTAGGCATGCTGTTGAAGATGGAGGTAAGAATATAAGTATTTTGCCTGTTAGGTTGGTTTTAACTATTTGTTACTTTATGCCAAAGTTTCTAAAAGTGTCTTCTGAATAAAACCAGGTACCACACAGTTCCTCAGCATTGTTAACAAATAACTTGCTGTAGCAATGTATTTGGATTTTAGTAGCAAATATGGTGACTGTATTGTTACCCTGTATCCCATGAATGCAAACTTTGTCCTTTAAACTTGTGAATATCAGATGATGGAATAACCCTGCAGTGATGCAGCTGTTTTTTCAGCAGCAGTTTAAAATGAAGAGACAAATTAACTTCTTTAGTTAATTTGACTCCATCACAGCCTAAAAAGAAATTTCTGATTGCCCAGTTAGTTATGAGAGTCTGGCAGGCATTGTATTTTGTAGCTTTTAATCCTTGGGAAAAACAGTTGACCACAATAATAAACTGCCAACGAAAAGATTTTTATATTTATGATGGCATAAAAGAGGCCCACGTGGTGCCTGAAATAGCATGTAAGTCTCCTAGAGCAGTTCATTTCTTTGTTCACTTTGCTGGCTTTATAGGCCTTCTAAGAATCAATTATTATTTCCTAAAGGTAATGTTTTCAATGAAGTTCATTGCTTCAAGTCCCTGGTAGTTAGCATGCTAGCTGGTGTCAGTCCTTGCTACTGAGAGAAATTTAAGGGGAAGAAATTAAGATTCAAATATGTAAAGTGATGTGACTAATTTGTAAAAGTGATTTCAGTAGAATTTACATACCTCAGGATGAATTTGAGCAAACGTGGAATATAGTGTTTGGTTGTTTCTATCTTGGTCCCATCTTTCTTTGTAAAATAATTTTTAACGGTTGCTGATTCTTCTGTGATCAGTTCATTGGCTTGTTTGTGATGTCTTGCTGTATTTTCTTACTTAGAAGGTGCTCTTTCATGTGCCTCTTTCTGTTAACTGTCATCAGTTGTGCCATAACTCCTGATAGAGGAGAGAATAAGGGTTTATTTCAGCTAACCGGGACTCTAGGAAAGCTGTGTGAATCATAATAAACTGGTGCTCATATCTTTTCAGGGTTTTTCTTGTGGACATGAAAATAAAATGAATAGGTGTTGCACTGCTGTGTAATTCATTTATTTGTATGTATTACTGTTACCATTATGTATAAATGTTATGAATTTCCTAGTTTTATTGTAAGTTGCATTTTTTAAAGATCTAGACAAAACAAAAAACACTAATCCAAAATAAAAAAAAAAACCCAAGCAACTTCAAGTAAAAATCTATAAGATGTAACATTGTCATTTAGATATGGGGACTGGAGAATGAACAGAAAAGTGGTCTTGTTTGATTACAGTAAAACTGGCCTAACTACAAGGAAAAGAAATGGTAACTGTTATAATTTAAAACGTCTTACTTCTGTCCCACTGAAGCTTCTCTTTTTAGTAATGATTAGATGTGGCAGTGTCCTCCCCACTGAGGTACTCAAATGATAAAGGTGCAAAGGAGGTTGAAAAGGAGGATGCATTGAAGTGAACAGTAGAATGAATGTATGAAGTAGATGATAGTATTAAGACCTAATAGCCTCCTGATGAACTTAGGACTTTGCAGATCAATTATTTCATACAGAGTGGTACATTTTCCTCATACTACAATATCTTTTCAGATGAAGGAGGTGGCTCATCAAGTTGTAACCCAGCAGTGTTTAACTTCTATAACTACTTAAGAACACATCCCCTCTTGTTGAGACGTCATTTTGGTTCTTCTGATACGCCTTCCACACACATTTGCCTAACAGTAGAAAATGGATTAGCAGACAAAATCAACCTAGATGAAAGACGGCTATTTTTCACCACTGCATATGCTCATCTAAAAGCTGGTTGTCCTATGCTAGCCTTAGAAGTGTTATCTAAGATGCCCAAAGTTGTCAAGAGGTCAAAGTCATTCTGTAAATCCCCTAGTTTAATGGATACTAATAAAGATTTCTCACTGTATTCTCCAGTTAAAGAGTTTGAAACCAAAGATCAATCTTCCAGCATCGATTGGTCACAGCCAGTTTTCAATGGTCTAGGTTCATCTTCAGATTGTTCATCAGAAAAACATTCAAGTTCCACTCTTTCCTTTGATTGGAGCCAGCCAAGTGCTGTATTCCAAGATGAACACTTGCAGCTACAGTCAGACAGTGATGAAAATTATGAAGGTGAAGATTCTGCCCTGGTAATGAAAGAGCTAAAACCTCTGAAGAAAACTGAAAAATTCTATGAAACAAGTTCTAGCTACACAGAATCTTTTAGTGTAGTTGTTGACAAAGATATTCTAAGTCCAGCAGAAGATATCATTTCAGCACAGCTGAAGTTTAGAGCATGCCTGAAAATTCTTACTATGGAACTTCGTACACTGTCCACTGGTTATGAAGTAGATGGTGGGAAGCTGCGGTATCAGCTTTACCAGTGGCTTGAGAGAGAAGTGGTAGCACTTCAAAAGACCTGTGATTATGGTGTTGAAGTAGAAGAGATACAGTCAGGAGTAAGAGGGATTCCAGAGGAAGCTACTTTATATGAAAACATTGAAGGCTTAGCTGACCAGCAAAAAACTATGCTACAGAAGGAAGACTTTCAGAAAAGACGTCAATGGCTTCTGAAATACCAGTCTCTCCTAAGAATGTTCCTTAGTTACTGTATACTTCATGGCTCGCATGGTGGAGGCTTGGCATCTGTCAGAATGGAATTAATTCTGCTATTGCAGGAATCTCAGCAGGTATGTGGGGAAGCCAGGGCTGTGTTTTCTCTGTTTCAGGTTTGTAGATTTATTTGAAAGTGCTTTTAATATTGTTGAAGTTTTCCTACTGTAACATACACATATGTTGCAATAAATGTAAGTCTGTATGTTGCTTATTTTTTGTTGCTGTTACTTAGAATCCTTTCCCCTCTTTCAAGTTCTTATGTTCCCTTAAGGAATATGTACTATCACTTTGTGTTTGTGTTTTTTACTTGTTTTTAGGAGCAGTCAGTACAAATACCTTCCAGCACTCCACCAGAGCAAAGCTCCATACCTCTCCTGTTTGCTTGCACAGCTAGTGCCAAAACAGTGGTGGCTAATCCATTGCTACATCTTGGTAATTTAACTCATGATATATTACATGCTATAATAAACCTTGATTCACCACCTCATCCAGATACTCAGAACAGCAAGGTATGTATTTTTTAATAGCTGTTTTGTTTTTGTCATTATGTAGTTTGCTGAAGTAACGAATTTTTTCTGACAGCATGAAAACTTTGTGCTGTGCCTGCCTGGGACAAATAATAAAACTGTGAAACACAGACATTTTTTGTAGTACTTGTCTTGAGCTAAAACCGTGTCCAGTCATGAGTGCTTATTGATGAGGTGTTGAGCATCTGGTTCAACAAGCTGAAGTAGATTGGCGTCCCTCAGAACTGGGTATTTGTCCAAGATGACATTATTCTGGAAAACATGTTGTACTACATTATCAGCACCATATTTGTCTTTATGACAATATGATCATTACTTCCGTTATATTAAAGGCAAAATCTGCATTTCATTCCTAGACCTAAATAAAATTAAGTTTTGAAGTACTTAGGACTGTTGTATACAGGCTTAGTATATTGCTGTTTATTAATTGAAAACATTTCAGATGGAGCTGACCTATGATTGTGTTGGTGGGGTGAGTGGGTACTCCCCCATCCTTCTCATTGCAAAATGGACTGATTTATCTAATACAAATTCTTAAGAGAAAGGTGGCTTTGTAAGTGCATAAGCGCTTATCCCTCCCATATCCAGTGCTTTTTTCACTGTTACAAATCTGTATGCAGAGTGAAAGTCTGTGGTACTAACCATTGCTCACTTTGAATGTAATATGTTCTATAAAACTTTGTCTTACAGATATATGTAATGCATACCTTAGCAGCATCACTCTCTGCTTGCATCTACCAGTGTCTCTGTGATGGCCACGGCTACAGGTAAAAGTGATGAAAAGTGATTTTTAGACAATAGCCAACACAGTCTTATTGTAGTGATAATAGATGGCACACCTGAAGCCAGTGCTCACACCTGCCTACATCTAGAAAGGGCTATCACTTGAATGGTTGTAAACCTAACTCTTTTCAAGAAGTATAATTTCTCACTTTTCTGTTTCACAGCTCATTTCAAGCAAATCAATTCACTGGAACAGTGTATCAGACAGTGCTGTTAACTCAGCACCATTCTTTAAGAACAACAAGCTTAGAAGAAACAGTGACTCCCAATACATCACCTGCTCAGTGGCCAGGTATCTAGAGTTGATTTATTTCTTTCCTCTGAAGAAAATCTGAGTTATCTGGATCCACTGTAAGAGTATATAGCTTTACTCTGGACTTTCTATATGTAATATATGTAATAGCTGTGTGGTAAAATTGAGTTTTTTGATTAAAATTTTGCATTGTTTTATTCAAAACCTCTAAGCCAGTGCTTCTGATTATTCACTAAGTCAAGTTGGTTTATATGGCTTTCTTTAACTAAAAAATGTTAGTGCCAGATCTGTAAAGAGCAATTAAACAGGAAGTAGGGTAAAGTCATGTCCGGTGCTCTACTTGCTCCTCCTGGAGCACCAATATTGTACTTCCATACTCCTGAGAAAGACTTGGAAGGCTATCTTAGTTTATACTCCAGTTTAGAATTATTTTAGCTTATGGACAACTTTCGAACTAACTTGAGACATTTATAGTAACTTATGATTTTCTGTAGCTCTAAAATTCATGTCAGATTTCAGGTACTACTGAAAGTATGCAGGGAACTATACTGGTGAAGCTACACTAGGGAGCTACATTAGAGGGGGTGTTAGCAATGTAATATATCTATGTATGAGCTTAAGTTTACAGCACTAACTTTAGGCATAACCAAGAAATAAACTTATTAGGAGATTTTTTTTAAATCAGAAAATTTCACCTTAAAAATCTTTTCGGAGAGCCTCATGCAGTCTTTGTGTTTGATACTCCACCATTCTTTCTTTTCTGCAAAACATTGCCACTGAATCTACAGAGTTTAAGGGAGATGACAGTCTGGTTTCTCTTTATTTAATTAGTCACAGAGTTAAGTTTCTAGTGAATGGAACAAGGAATTGTTTGCTGTTGTTCTTATAAGTAACATCACCTTCATCTGATTTCTCTATTTTTCAATAGATTCACATGCTATATGTGCAAATTGGAGAGCATGACAAATAGCAGAATTCTTTGTCCACCACTCCCTGCATATTCATGTGTGTGCACAAAGTGTCGCAGCTGAAGTAATATCTGAAACTATAACCTTTTATGGGAGCATAAAACCACTATAAGATGTTTAGTACTTGGGTGAGAGAACACTTGTCAGAGGATGTGCAGTTCAGTTTGATGCTCATGCTTTTTGATTGGTTTTACGACTTTAAAGTGAGAAGATAGAATTTCAAATTACAGCGTTATACTGTAGTTCTGATAACTGAATAATTGTTACACATTTGTTTAACTCTTAGTCCAGAATGTGAAGCTGAAAAACTATATTAAATTATTAAAAATAAAGAGCATGTCTCTTCCTCCTGGAGTTTTCACTTTTGTCTAGAACTTGGAATTTTTATACCCTAGAAACTACTAAGTAACATAGGTTGTCAGACAAGATACCCGTGATAATCTGGAGTATGTTCACACCACATATGTATGCTTTCTTAAAGAATATATTTATTTTATATAAACAGGAATGACAGCTCTAATACGTCTCTTGAATTCTGCTGGTGAGGAAGCCCAGCCAGGTCTCACAGTTTTGCTTTGTGAAATTCTAACTGCGGTTTATCTAAGTCTGTTCATCCATGGCCTTGCAACACACTCGAGCAATGAGTTGTATAGAATTATGGCTCATCCACTTAACAGCAAAATGTGGTCTGCTGTCTTCGGAGGAGGAGCTCATACACTCAGCAGAGGACAACAGCAATTAAAGACAAAAACTGGTCAGTTCTCTTGTTTTACATGTATCTGTCTTCTGGGGTTTTTGAGAAAATTATGTGACTGCCAAAAGCTTAATTATTTTAAATAGTTCGTATTCAATAAGAATTCAGTATGTTTTTAGATTTGCATAGAAAAAGAAGGATCTGAAATTACTGGCATAGATACTGTGCAGAAGAGAATAGTGAAGCAGAAGTGAAAGCTATTGAAATAAGATTTCCAAGTAGCACTGGAACTAAGTTGCTGTAATGTGAGGGAGTGAAGTTGATCTTAAAGAGAGTGTTTCTAACAGTATTACAGCCTCGTTTTTTATGTTAAGTTTAAAGCTTTTCAGTTCTCTCATAACAGGTATATATTCCCATTTTACAAACACAGTATGTTTTCTCTCTTCGACAGGTAGGCACTTCCCAATGCCTAGCCCACATCAGGTAGTAGTGCTCTCCATGGAATGCGTGGGGTTTTCCAAATCCCTTACCTCCTTCAGTACTCATAGTCCTACCAAATCTTCAGGCAAGATACTAGATTTAGTACTAGGCCTCTACATGCAGTTTGCTATGTGTGGGGTTATTTTGCATACGCAGAAAGACAGAAAAACTTCTGTTTGCAAGCCATGACATCAAAATATAAAGTAAAATTTTGTAATTAAAGCAGCACATTAATTGGGCCTTTTTAAAAAGGAAAATTGTCAGTGCTGTCATATTTTTACTACTCTTCATTTGAAATCAGTATTAAATATAAAATTACTTCGACCATGGTTTGAAAGGATCAGAAGTGTTTCATATCTTTGTTGGAGAGCTGCTTGTTTTGCTGTTTGAATATAAGCATTATTATGCATGTGGATTTCTAAGTGTTCCTTCCAGGCATTACAAATGAAAGGTGTCTTGTTGATACTCAGATTTAATATTCTAGGAACCCTTTAGGAAAGCAAATAACCTTCAACCTTTAAATTCAGGTAATAATAAACTATCCTCAGGTCCAAAATGAATTCCTGTAATGCTTTTCCTTTTGGTACAGTTATGTGCTTTTTAATTTAGTTGGACTTTTATAAAACCAAGAGCAAAAATGCAACAATTACCTAATCTTTTAAAAGGAAAATTTGGTAAAGACAAATTTATTTAAACTGTGATGACTTTGTGCATCACATCTGAATATATATGTAGAAAGAGAAAATATAACTTTATTTAATTTTTATTATTTTTATTATTGATATTAGATATATGTTACTTATCGAAATGTCTTACGTTGCATTTAAGGAAAACTGTAAATGCGGTCTGTTTAAATACCTTCATCTAGAAGAGTCTTTTCAGAGTAGATATCTTTAATCAAAATTGAGCTCTTATTCTAAATCTGATCAGTTTTCTCTGTGGTATTGAATAAATTTTTCTCACTGTCGCTTAGGTAAGGTAAATGCGTATGTTTGCTGTTACAGAATTGTTGGAAGCCATAACTGGCTTTTGTTGGTAATTTTGCTAACTAGGTTTTGGTAACTGTGTTCTAAGGTGTGTTAATGCTCCTGCTATCACTGGTTTAAAATGATAAATATTTTTACAAAGAAGTGTATTCTGAAATGTATACTAAATGCCTATCTGCTTAATGTTTTTCTTAAAAATGAATGCTGGCTGTCTGATCACAGGTGTAATAAAATTATTGCTGAAAGAATCAAGAGGCTCAAACTAAAAATTTAGGGGAAGAAGGGACATTTAAAAATACTAGTTTTTAGGGATAATCAAACACTGAGAAAGGGGCCTAGAGGTGTTATGAAGTCTCTGCATTTGGAGTTACTCAAAAACTTGAACACACTAGGCCATCAAGTCAGCCGTGTTCTGAGCCAAGGGATTGGTTGAACCAGGTGTCTTTAAATCTATGTAATTCTAGGATTCTGTAGGTTATAATTTGTTCTTAATATATGTTTATGTAGAGCAAATTCTGGGGAAAGAATTTTGGAGAAATACCTTTCTCTATGCCATTTGAAAAAATAGTGGGGGAAGAAAGAAAAAATCCAGACTCCTGATGAAGTAGAGGGATAGAATTAAAATCAGCTATATTTTTGTGCCTTTACGGTTTCTGACACCCAGAAACAAATATTGAGAAGTGACTGGAATGCTTGTTCCAGTAATACGCCATATTCTTCCATAATTTTGTTTAGATTTTTCTTACAGCTTTACATTCTGTTATGCGTAACTAGATTGTTTTCTCTTACGTTTACTTTTAGATTTTTGTGAAATGTTTGCACTCTCAAATGGAGATCAAAAGCTAAAAATTCTTAACACTAATAATTCTAATACAATAATACAATACATTGTGTATGTCTTCTCCCCCTTGCTTCCCTTCTAGTCCTTTAGTACACATCTGAATGTGGATGTTGATCTTGAAGCTTCAAACTTATTTTAAGAGATCAAAAACCAGTGTTGGTCAGTAAAGTTAGTGATTTCCCTTTCTGCTCTTTGCTATAGTTGACTTGAGCATGTAGTATCGTAGGATATAAAATTTCTCTTTAATAAATATGATCTTCTTTCTAGAATCAAGCTATAAAAACAGGAACCAAAACCCAGTACCTGGTAGTCTTACAAATTCCTGTCCTCTGTTAGGAATTAGTTTTCATGAAAAACCTGTTTTATTGCCTCTGTCAAGTAAAGATCAGACATAGCATAGCAATTTGAATGCTTTTTAGAGCACTCTCCTTTTCAGCCATGTTTTTTGTTTTTGCAGTTGCAGCAAATTATTTTTGGCAAGCAGGACTAGCACATGCCGTTTCATTTCCCAAGAGGCAATTATTGTCTGAAGAAGAACCCTGTTGTTCATTATAGTCGATCTTTTTCAGAATCATATTTACCATATTTCTCTTGAAAACTACCTTAGAAAACTGTTTTGTAATTTAAGTCTATATAGAGATAGTAAGTTCTCTATCATCCAGAGGGTTCTTAAGGAAGAGTTTGACCTTTGCTTTAACAGTTAGAAATCCATAGTTTCATTCCATATATTCAGTTATTCTATGCTGCGAGAGCAAATGAAGGGAAGTTGAAAGCAATCTGCCTTTTAACTCTACCATCCTGGAAGGGAGGTAGCAGATCTTTTGATTATCATTACATGTATTAGAACCTGGCAGAAATTAAAGGATTTTTCTTGTCTGAAATAGTTCAATATTCTTGGGATGTAACATAAATTTTACATTTGTCTTATAAGTAAAATGGAAGCAAAGATAAATACTTGGATTTAAAAAAAAAAAGTAAAAGAGTTTTAACTAGAAATTTATGAGAAATTTGGAAGTACATGTAATTGGTAATCTGAAATCCCAAATGACAGTCAGATTTTTAATACATTTTTATATGTATTTAATTTTTTTTAGAACACATAAAAAGAAATTCACATTAGTAGTGTGTATTTCAAGTCACTTAGATGGTTGTACTTTAATTTGCCTTAAATACTGAATTTTTTCCAATGGCTAGCCTGCAGTATTTTTAAAAATGTAAAGAGTGATCTGACAGAAATAAAGTACTTTGTTAAAGTAAAACATTGGCTTTTTGAATTCTGCTTAGAAAAACAACCTGCAGGCATATACTTGCTCATTTCTATATCATGCAACACTTGCTCCTTATTTCATGCCTAGTGAATTTTTTTTTTAAGCAGTTGCTAAAAATTATTTAAAAATTCATAGTGATGCATGTGCATGCTCTTTCTTAATTGCCAAGCTTAAAAAATTAAATGAAAATGCTTAGTACTGCAGTTACTGTGGTTTTGACTTTTAGTATGGGTAAGTGGATTTCAAATATTATCCCTAACAGGAAAAATACATTATGATACAGTATAGTAGTGCAACACATAGTGTTATGATATTCCTGTTTCAAGATGAAAGAGGAGATGTCTTCATCTTGTATTAGATTCCATATATAAATTGTTTTGTAGCTGTTCTGGTTTAACCCCAGCCAGCAGCCAAGCCACAGGCAGTTGCTCACTCATTCTCCCACCAGTGGGATCAGGTAGAAAATGGAAAAGGTAAAAGGGAGAAAACTCGTGGCTTGAGATAAAGACAACTTAATATGAAAAGCAAAAGCTGTCCACACAAACAAAGCAAAACAAGGAATTAAGTCACTGGTTCCCATGGGCAGGAAGGTGCTCAGCCATCTCCAGGAGAGCAGGACCTATCACACATAACAGTGACTTGGGAAGACAAGCACCATCACTCCATATCTTCCCCCTTCCTCCTTCCCCCCACATAATATTTTGAGCACGATGTCATATGGTCTGGAATATCCCTATGGGCAGTTGGGGTCACCTGTCCTAGCTGTCTCCTCCCAACCTCCTGTGCACCCCCTACTTCCTCCCCAGTCTGGCAGCACAAACAGAGCAAAGGCCTTGGCTTTTTGTAAACCCTGCTCAGCAATAACAGAAACATCTCTCTATTGTCAACCCTATGTTCAGCACAAATCCAAAACACAGCCCCATACCAGCCACTTCTGAAGAAAATTAACTCTACCCCAGCCAAAAACAGCACAGTAATTCAGCTGCTTGTGATGATAATGTTTATCTTCATAGATACTCAAAAATCTTTTTGAATCTTGGAGTAACACATTTATTCCTGGTCCAGAAATCACCAGAAAGAATGAAAAAATTCCATCAACTAGCATGAGTACAGAGAATTTGTCCACCCGAGAAAAACAAAAATTGTCCATAAAACCTGGATTTTTTTTTTCAAAACACTATATTTAAGTCTTACATGGCTCAGGGATTACAGTTGGCTCAGTTTGTGTTACAAGCAAATGAGTCTTATATGTGGAAATATACTTACTGCTGCTTTTCTTTTGTTCAGAATGTTAGACCTTCAGTTTTCAAGTGGTCAGAATACCCATAAGAGTTTTGGAGGAAATAGTCTTGCAGGCATTAATCAAGACTCAGAATTCTGCTGTGGATAAAACAGAAAAAAAATAAGGGTCTAGGACAAACTTTTTTGTGGTAGTTCACTCCAGGAGTACGTAGGTATTCTGGCTCTTTTTTTTTGCTACCCTCAGCATTATTAACAGGGGAAAGTAATTCTGGAAGCTTCAGTGGTAGTTTTATCGGCCCTTGGTAGCAGAAGGGAATAGGAAAGTTAAAACTAAAGAATCCATTTGCATTTTTTATATTCATAGTAGTTCGTCCTTGTAACCAGTCTGGCCAACATGTCAGTTCCTGAACTCAGTGGCAGAGATATCTGTTCTCCAGGTGAACTCTTTAAATGCACAGAATTGCTTTCTTGGCTTCTACTTATTACTGCTGTTAGATCACAAAACAACCCATACTCCCTTCTACTAAAGAAAAATGACTCAGTTAAATAGGTGTTGGAAGTTTTGGGGACTCCAAAAGGAAGTTCAAAAAATGCAGTTGTATTTTATCTTCATTTTTTAGCTTTATTTTTTTTACCTAAGTCTTGAACCTACTCTTTTGTTTCACTACAGAAACTGATCTTTGTACATTACATTCATCTACTTGATCTTTGTACATTACATTCATCTACTTGAACACAAAATAAATAAATAAATACCCCAACCAACCAAAAAACCCCACCCAAAACTCCACCTTTTACAATCAAGTAGGAAATTGATTGAAGTCCGGTTTGTCTGTTGTGAAAGATGGCCATCATGTTGTATCAAATCTCCAAATATAATTTCATTTCTCCCTTGTCCATTTCACTTCAGATGTGTTCTGAGGAGTCAGAACAATGACTTACTGTTCAGGGACAGTGACAATTGGTATAATTTCACTTCTGCTAATAGAAAGGCTGTATTAGAATATGATTCACCTAACAAGATCCAGAATTATTTCGGGTTATTAGGTGATAGAACTGTGTTAAGATATTCCTGAAAGCTTAGATAAGCTATGTCCTTGAGTACTGTAATAATCAAGAATGTAAGTAAAATATTCCATTGACACTTCTGAGTCTGAAAAAAGTCAATGTTCTGGCAAGTGAGAGGACTTCTCCAGTCCTGAGACTCCTGGGACTTAGGGTCCTTTCCTGTTTAACAACGTGTATATCAGGTTGTGTTAGTTAAAATGTGATCTTTTGTATTTGTTGGAGAAAAGTATTCTCAGGGCGTAGGGATTTAGCACCAGCATACCACTTAGAAAAAATACAGATCTCCACTAGAAGGAGACATGGAGTTAAAAGTTGGAGTAGGAATGGCAAGCATACGTATTTGCAATATATATTCTGAAAGACAAGACTCCTGGCTTGTCTTAAAAGCAAGTATAATCAGTATTCAGTACTTCCTGTTAAAGTAATTTAGTTTTGCAAGATTGTTGCTTGAGTAATATTTGTCACCTTCCTGTAGGAAGAGAGCTTCCAATGCAGTTACGGGTGAAGTCTACTATTATATTTGTGCAGGGAGTTTTCACATTCTGGAGTTCTAGTTACATAGTAGTTTTATCTGTTTGAGGATTAACATTCTCTATGTTTAATTGTTACAGAAATGTTAAGATAAAATTCTGAAAACTTGAAATGATGAAAGTGTTTACTTTTTATTATGAATTCCTTTATTAAAAGCAATAGGGAGGTAGAGTAGGTGGCTTAAAGTAACATATTGTATTTTCTACTTCCCTAGATGATGGAGAGACACAGCAAAAACATTACAGGCTTTCATCAAAAACCTCTCCAAAAGAGAGTTCTCAGTTGCCTGCCTTGCCACTGGTAGACCAACAATCTCCGTCTTATAAAGAAAGATTTATTCCTCCTGAGCTTAGCATCTGGGATTATTTCATTGCAAAGGTAATTTTTTTGCTATTTTGACAATTAATTGTCTTCTTTCACTTCCAGATTGGTAGTTTTGCTCTTCTTAGTCATTATTCTACACACTGATGTGATAGAACCTGCCTGCTTTTATTGCTCATGTTTAGCTTTTTCTGAAATGCTGACTATACATATTTTTGAAACAGCTTTCTTAAAAACAGTTGTTACGCAATTAATTTGTTTTCAGATAATGCTATGAACAGAATGTGTTGGTTTTTATAATTGCAGATTACAAATATTTAGGTAATTATGGACCAGCTATTTAGGTGAACAAGGAAATGTGAGAAGCATTTTACCGTCTATTTCATTTGGGTGAAATGCATATGCATGCCTCCTGGAAATCAAATTATGTTGCCTTCTGTTGAGTCCATTGTGGCAGATCTCAAAGGAAGTTACGTAACTGTGTGGAATTGTACGCACATTTCTATATCAAATATTACCTACATAAGCAAAATAGATTATGTGAGCTGTATTTTAGGAGCAAGGACAAAAAAGAAATTGCAAATACTGAATAACACAGTGAGGCACTGATCATGGGCTGATGATAAATATTGAACTCTGTAGGGAGAGGATAGGATTTCTCTGAGCTCTTGGCTGAAGAGAATACACCCTCATGGTTTTGGCTTCTCTCTGACAAGCTTGTGTGTCCCATGTCTGGTTTGATATGTCTAGCATGAAAATAAAGCAAACTAAGAATTGGAAAAGTATCAGCATTTTCGTTTTCAGCATTAGAATTTTCAGTAATGTAAAAAATAGTTAAACTGTTAAAGTATGTAGTGCTTATGGACAATTACCCTTTTCATGAGATACAAACTCCAAATGTTACTAAATTGAGTAATATGATTATGATATGCCTGCTTTTTGTAAAGTAACTAAACATTATAATGATTTAATTTTTAAAAGCTAATTTAAAATGAGATGTTGGCTAGAAGATACTTACGGAATATTGTTTAAATTTTTAGCCATTTCTTCCATCACAAAATAGAGTGGAATATGATTCAGAAGGGAGTCAGGAAAGTGATGAAGATGATGAAGACATTGATGGAGATATGTTTGCATCAAATTCACATAATCAAGAGCATTCTAATTCAAATTCTTACAGGTAAATAACTCTTTAGAATGCAAGATACTCTGCAATGTCTAGACTTGTCTATTAGGTTTTTTGTTTTTGAGATAATATACTAGTTACTTGATATTTCATGGCAGTGCATTATCTAGACTTAGTAGTTAATTTTTCACAATGATTATTTTACTCATTTTATAAGTATGTGATATAGTGACTTTTGAATTCAGAGTATCTAATATTCTAAGGTATGATTTATAGTTTTCAGTAGTTTATA
This sequence comes from Atrichornis clamosus, assembly GCA_013400975.1. Lineage (NCBI taxonomy): Eukaryota > Metazoa > Chordata > Aves > Passeriformes > Menuridae > Atrichornis > Atrichornis clamosus. The sequence continues at coordinate 163,271 of WBMZ01012199.1, read as the reverse complement.
ATAGGGATTTTAAGCTCTAAATTTAAATCCTAATATTTAATAAGTGAGAAAAAATTACTTTCCTTTTAGTAAATGACTTACTAGTGCTTTCTTGTTAGTTGGTCACTGATGAGATTGGCAATGGTTCAGCTGGTACTTCACAATTTGAAGATATTCTACCCTTTGGCTGGACATGATCTTTCAGGTAATAAGCAGCAGAGTTGTCTCTTCATACCTAATTACCACATTTAAAGTCAGTAACATGTTGAATAATATACATATGTTGTAGCTTTATTTTTAGTTCAAATGTTTTTCACTTTTCATTTGATATGGAAATAAATATTCTGATACTGTTTCTCATGAAGGTATATTTATGAAATAACATGGTGAGTGGATAAGATGAATGTTGAGAAGGAATACTTAGTAGTAGAAGTCTCTGCATACTTATGTTTTATTTGCCTCTTAGTCATATAAGAATGTTTGCAATATTTATTTCTTGGTGGAAACACTACACATCATTCCTACTCCTTGTTTCATAGAACCACAGAATTATGGAATGGTTTGGTTTTGGAAGGGACCTTTAAAGATCATCTAGGTCCAACCCTGCCCACCACATCATGGGGAGGCACATCTGTCACTAAATGCTGTTGCTAAAAGCTCATCTGACATGACATTGAACACTTCCATGGATGGGGCATCCACAACTTCTCTGGCAACTGGTTCCAGTGTCTCACCACCCTCATCATAAAAGATGTCTTTCTTATATCTAATTAAATCTACTTGCTTTGTTTGAAACTATTACTTCTTGCCCTTCACGACACGCCTTAGTAAAAAGTCTGTTTGTGTCTTTCCTGTTAAGTCGCCTTTAAACATTGAAAGTCTGCTGTAATGTCTCCCTGGAGCCTTCCCTAGTCCAGGCTGAACAACTCTCAGCCTGTATTCATAGGAGAGGTGTTACGGCCCTCTGAGCTGTTTTTGTGTCTTCTTTGGATCCACTTCAGGATGACAGGTCCTTGTCATTTGTATACTGGGGGCCCCATAGCTGTATATAGTGCCCCAGGTGGAGCCTCACAAGAACAAATCAGAGGGGCCAAATTCTCTCCCTCACCCTACTGGCCACCCTTCTTTCATGCAGCCCAGAATGCAGTGGAGTGCACATTGTTGGGTCATGTCCCATTTTTTCATCCATTGGTATCCCTAAGTCCTTCTCCACAGGGCTGCTTTCTCTGTTCATCACTCAGAAAGTTTTGGTACTGGTGATTGCCATGACACAAGTGCACTTGCCCTTGCAGAAGCTTGTGAGGGTCACATGGGCCCACTCCTCAATGCCTGCCAAGGTCTGTGTGGGTGGCATGCCTTCCTCCAGCAAATCAGCTGCACCTCTCACTCTTGGTGTTCTCTGCCAACTACCTGCAGATGCCCTCACTACCACTGTCTATGTCATTATCAAAGATAAGGAACAGTAGCAATCCCAGTATGCATCCCTGAGGCATGCCACTTGTTACTGATCTCTATTTGGTCATCAAACCATTGAATGCAACTCTTCAGTTGACATCATTCAGCCAGTTCCTTAGCTCTCAAGTAGTCCATCCTTACTGCTCCAGTTGAGAGGTAAAGATGTGTAGGACTGTGTCAGAGGCCTTAGAGGAGTTAAAAGTAGAGAACATCCGTTGTTCTTGCCTTGCCCACCAGTGCAGTCAGTCTACAATAGAATGCCACCAGATTAGTTTGGCACAATTTGCCCTTTATGAAAGCACATCGACGTTCTCTTATCACCTGCCTGTCATCCATTTGCCTTGACAACTTCATGATGATCTGTCCCATTATATAATTTCTGTCTGCATTGAAGAAATCTATTCTTAGCAATGATAGCACAAAGCAGCTCATCTTTTTATACTTGCAAATATCAAGTTGAGATTTGAACAAAGCTTACTTGTGGAGATATTTGAAATAAACATCAGCCTTCACCTGCTGGAATTATCTTTGTCAGGGTTATAATGGAAAGGGGAGGTTTTTTTATTATTGTTTACTTGTCTTTCTAGAGCTTCCAGTTAGCTCCCCAATATGCCATGCAGTTTTGAAAACTTTGCAGTGCTGGGAACAAGTTCTTCTCCGACGTCTCGAGCTATATGGGGGTCCACCTCAACATTATATTTCAGTTCATGCTTCTGAAGATGCCCTTGCTGCTGGTCCTGCATTGCTTCGCCATAAAACTTTACTTGAGCCTACAAACACTCCTTTCAGGTGAATCTAATTTCTGTAAACGCTGAGTGTAATAGCTTTAATATAAATCAAGCATTAGGTTGTTAGTGCATGGGATAGACTGTAACTTCAATAACTATGTGAAATGGAGGGTACACATCAGATTTCATGCATCACTGATCCAAAGCAAGAGCGGGAAAAACATCAGAGTTTCTAAATTGTTTAAAGTTCTTTTGCTTAACGTATGGATTTTGAGTGTCTCTGGGAAAAGTGTGCTTGACAATAAAATAAAGAATAAAAAATTTGCCTTGAGACATAATTATGGATTAGTGACAGTGAATTAAATAATTGCCCCACCTTTAGAGGTAATAAAATCATGTTCTTATCAGTATTGTTACCTAAAATCCGAGAAGAAATACTTACTATTTGTAGTATTTGCATAGCTGTGACGTTGCATGATTTTATGTTCAGACAGAAAAGTGTACTCAGTTTCTTAAACTGTCATTTTAAAAGTAGATTTCTGTCTTTTTAATAACTTGTAATAACTTTTAATAACTGTAACTTGTGGATTGCAGAATCAAGAGAAAGTCTGTATGTTTATTGTAAAATTTCTCATCATGGCCACACATTTAGTAACTTGAGTTGATGAAAAGGGAACAGCTTAACATGTATCTGCTCTCTGATATTATTTTTAAATTATGATTTCAAGTAATTCAGAGTTTGATGGGTTTTGGCTTGTCATAAGCAGCTATATTTGTATTTATAATTTTTGCTTGAGCATACACCTTTCTAGGGATAAGCACAAACATTTGTATTCTAATCTGATTCTACAATCCTTCCAATTTTGTTACTGAAAAATCATGGGTATTTCAGAAAAGTTATGCAGCTGATGATATGTTCCTGGCCGGAAGTTTAGTCATTCACTATCCTTGTGACAGGATCACTCATTAGCACTAAACAGAAATTATTCATGTTGTAAAGAATGAGTTGGACTGATAAATAATCTCTATGCTGCTCTTATCATTGTGTAGTCTGTTAAGAGATTTTTCTTAGTTGTCCCAAGATAGCAGGAGAAGATGCTGTATAATCTTTTGTTCTTCCTTTTGTGCCTCCTCTCACATGTAGGTTTTTCAGGAAGAGGGTATTAAAGTACTAGATAGGTCTTGTATAATATCTATAGCTTTGTAGTTTTGCTTCAGCATTTCTTCTGACTGCAGTTTGATTAGAATATAAGATACTGCACTCTTGTATAAGTACAGGCATGGTGTAAATACTTATTTTACCTTTGTTTTGTAGATCCAGAAGTCATGTTGCACTGTCTGTGAAAAGACTCTGGCAATACTTGGTTAAACAGGAAACAGTCCAGGAAACTTTTATCAGAAATATTTTTACAAAGAAGCGATGCCTGAGTGAGGTTGGTATGGTATATAAAATACAGAAAACATTGCAGGTCAATTTGCAAACTTTTACTTAACGTTATTTGGCTGGCTTGTTTATTTCTGGTGCATAAATGGTTAATATACTTGACTGTGACTCCAAATCTACAGTATTTCAAACAAAAAATACTTGTCCATTGTTTCATACAAGACAAAAATAATCAGTCTTTGACTGTCAAATGATAACTAGCATAACTTGGCTACAGTCAGCTTCTTCATTAAGATCAATATAAAAGCTGCCTGAAAAGAATGACAAACTTGAATGTTTCAAAGATTAAAACCAGTAACCTAATAAGCCAAAGTTCTGCAAGTTTGAGCTTGTCCCTACCATAGCCATCCTAGCTTTTATCCACTGCTTTCTGTCATATTATGATTCAATTTTAATAACAAAAATGGTCTTACAGCAGTTACTATTTCTGTCCCTGCTATTTGGTCCCAGTGTCTTGCTGGATTTCAGGTTCCAGATTCAGTTAAATGTTTTTAAATTGTGGCTCTGTAATGAGTTTTTGGTTTTTTCGCTCCCTCTTTAGTTGGTCCTTTTTTTTCTTACTTGCCTCTACTCCCAGTAATTTGAAAGAATTGCTGGTATTATAGAAAAACTGTGGACTAGCAGAAATGGAGGAGAAAGCAGAAAGAAGCAAAACTGAACAAATTAAACATGCAGGAGAAAGAATATTCATGACTAGTAAAGCCATGGCAGCAGAGAGTTCTGCATGACTTAAACTTTTTCCTGTCACAACTAGAATATTAGCTTGTTTGAGTAACATTGGCTAATGGTGTTCACTACAGACTGCAGTTAAAAGGAAAATTGTTCCTTTTTGCCTTTAAAGATGCATCATTTCTGATCATGTCTTATGTTAATACAGCCATGTTGCTACGATGTACGGACAGGTATTTTGGAAAATTTTAGATGTGCTTTATATGCTTGAAAGTAGGCACGTTGATAGCCTTTCACAGTATAGGTGTATTGGCTTTATTTTTTATCTTGTTGCTGCTAAAATGCCAGTGTATATTGCTTATTTTCCAAGAAATTTGACTTTTGGGATGGACAAGGTGCTGTTACAATACAGAATAGGTAAATTAGTGTATTCTGTACTGAATACAGAGTTTAGAATTTGTTAATTATTTTTATTACGTAAAATATGTATTTGTGCGCGTGCATGTGCATGCGTGTGTGTGCAAACATGCTATTGTGTTTCAGTTGTCCTGTGTTGGGGTAAACAACAAGGAATTAAGGATTTCCTTGATACCTTGCAAATTATATCTTATCTATGCTTTGTTCTGTGGTGGTTCTTTCCTTAATGAAGTCAGTAGAAGAGCACAATGAAACCATGAAAAATTCTGTGGTGGAGGAACCCATCATCAATAAGGTACACAGTAGTAATCCTCAAATTTATTAGATCATACATCATTATGAAATATTTTCTTTTTGAAATGATGCTGATTTCACTTAAGAGAAAAGTCTTTTCTGACATAGCAAACAAACTTAAAAATTCACTTTTGCAAGGGATTGGGTTAAACTTGTCTTGTTATAGAGTTTATCTGAAACAAAACAAACTTAAAAATTCACTTTTGCAAGGGATTGGGTTAAACTTGTCTTGTTATAGAGTTTATCTGAAACTTAATTATCTTAGTTGGATTATGCAACCAGATACAAACAATATGTGTTATCAAATTCTGTAGCTTTGCAGTTGAAGAGCTGAAGTTGAGATTTGCCTGAGTGACAAAAATTCACTAGTAGTATGGTACATAGTACATGCAGGACCTTTGATCAGTATGAAATGGCTACAGTAGCTGCTTATAAATTAACACAGTTAACTGCGTTTAGAGCAGTTTGTTAGCATGATAGGAGTTTGCTGCTGAAAATTTTCACTGTTCCTTATTTTAAAGATGGAGATAAATGACTCTTGTAACAATTTTTGGCAACTGTCTTGAAAGATGGGTATGACATACTAAAAAGGTGTAATACTATGCCTAGAAACTCGAATACTATGTTCATTAAGCTTTCTCTTACAAAACTAGTGTGAATACAGAAATGTGAATACTCTGTAGTGTCCTTGGGCTACTTTGTTAATATTAATTAGTTGATAAAGCAGTATTAGCAAGTAGGTAATTGGAACAGACTTGGGAAAAATTAATTTCACACAGGTTTGTTCATCACAACACACAAATTATGGTGTTGTATCTGTTTGTCACTGTGGTTTTGTGCAGTTTTATATCCATAAAATCAAGTGTCAGATTTGTTTTGACATTAAAAAAGGTATTCTACTTCTTGGTCTGTAACAGCTACAAACTTTTTTTCAAACTTTGAAAAAGACTATTTGCTGTTCTTCGACAACACAGTCTTACTGTTTTTCAACTAAAATAATATTGTTTAAATCTTTTAAAGGTCAGAGAAAATTAAGAATTTGAAGATGAGAGACTGAAATACTTCTTTGTTTTTTGAAGAAAATATGAAATTTTAAATTGTAGTTCAGGTTTGAATTTTCAGGTCACTATCAGTTTGGCAGTACCATTTTTTTTACTGTAAAATTATTTGGTAACTGCAGCAGACTGGGTCTGTAACTTACCAATTTAATACTTGCAGTGCTGAACTCTTTAATTTTGAAAAGGAGGGCTACAGTGTGGGTAAACTTTAGAGTTTTCTTGTGTGCTGGCACCTACCTGGATGCATTTCTAAAATACAAAATGGTAAATAATATTCAAATCCAACACTAGAGCACACTAAGGAAAAAAAAATGTGATAGTTAAAGATTTGTGGTTCTGAAATATACAGGATTCCAGATTTATTAAATTGTAATAATTATGAATACATGTACTGACAAAGTTCAAATTCATTTTCCTACTCAGGAGCTGACAAGCACTTTTTTTTGGACTATTTCATCAGTTTCAGTGGCAAGAGGTGTTTGCCAAGAGCATTCAAAGACTTAGCAAACATTTGAGAGCAAAACATCAAGATTCCACACTTTAATCATCAACAGCAAGTGTGCATGCAGCCTTGCAGGTTTTCAGCATCCCTGAAAAACTTGAGAATGAGCATAGTACTGTGACTTCCGTGACAAATTACACTTTTGCTGTTGCTATGGCAATCTCAACATGGCAATGGGAAGCTATATTATTACACAAAACATCACCATACATTACATACAAAACATTACACAAAAATTACCATAATTGTTACAGGCTATGTTTGTTGGGCTTCCTAAGAGTTAAAATTAAGGAGGGGGGAAAAAAAAAATTTCACATGAAACATTGTTTGTTCTCTGTACTTCCAGTAAAAAGTGGTGTTGCATAGAAGTCTTCATTTAACTGTGCTTTTCTTTTACATTCAGATAGAAACAGATTTGGGATACGCAGGAGGCAAGGCAAGAATAATCCATAAAGAGTCTGATATAATTACTGCTTTTGCTGTTAATAAGGTGAGTATAAAGGAGGTAGAATAATCTAATTGTGTAGTACTTCCACCTGATACACAGTCTCATTGTGGTTGGCTTTGCCAGCCATCCTGCTTCTTTAAGCTGCTACAGATTTCATCAGTCCCTTCTCTAAAGTACTTCATAATGAAACAGTTGTACTACAAATGGTCTTTTTTTTCTTTTGTGCAATGGATTGATGGAAAGGAGAGGTGGCTTCTCCTTTTTTTCCAGGCTTGTGTATAGGAATATTTGTTCTTTTCTGTCAAACAGGAAGTAATCTTCTCCTGTTCAGCCATGTAACCCTTCAGAAGTTGAGGAGGAAATCCTGGTTACAAGCATTGTAGTATAGTTACCTGTTGTTTATCCTCTGAGAAAAGCAAGGAGATACTTGAGCTGCTTGAGAGAGGTGTAAGATACAAATAGTGTGTGATACTATCCCAGATGCAAATAAGTTTCAGAAGGGAAATGTGAAGTGTAAACATACATAGATTTGTAGACGTAAATGTTTGGGATTTATAAATTAAGTGTGTATTTTTGTGAGCGATAGTGCCATAACCAGAAAAACATGAAAATAATCCCATTTTTGAGGTTTCTTTTTGCATCTATCTCTGTGTGTTATTTTTTCTCAGGCAAATCGAAACTGCATTGCAATAGCATCAAGTCATGATATTCAAGAATTAGATGTTTCTGCAATTTTAGCTACACAAATCTATACCTGGGTTGATGATGACGTGGAAATAGAAAACAAAGGGTATGCGTTCTTTGTTTTCAATATCACACTTCACTGTGTATAAATCTGAGTAACAAAACATGGTATTTCATGTTGCTGTTTGTAATCTTAACTTACAATGGTTTTTTTATTCATAGGGCTGATGATTTCTTAGTTATACATGCTCATGATGATCTGGTAAATGTTCAGGGAACCACTCCTTATACCCATAGCAATCCTGGCACACCTATCAATATGCCTTGGCTTGGTAGTACACAAACTGGCAGGGGTGCATCTGTGGTAAGTCACTTGTCACTTAGCTTTATGTATTCTATCCACTTTTCTCCTTTTGTCTGTTCAGACCTACTTGTTATATTTTGCAATTAGCATATAAGTAAATGTAGTCTTTCTGTATAATCAAGGTGAGCTGGATTTTTTTAAGAACAATTCACTCAATAGGTTAAAATACTGCACAGAATTTAAGGGAAACTAACTAAACAAGCAAAGCCTTTAGTCAAGTCATATATGATTTCTTTACTTAATGCATCAGAAGTTGCATCATAAATTCTTCTTTAATTTCTTTTTGCCAAATGCCCTAGCTGAAAAGCATATATTCAGCAGGTTGCAAAATACAAATTCATAAGGATTGGGTAGAAATATTTTTATGAAATGTTGCGGTAGCTTTTATTTTAAGCATAATTTTCAACTTCATTCTGAGTTTTAGAAAGAGATCTCGTGTCTGGAATGAAACTTGACTATGAGCAAAAAGCTATTAGATTCAGATGAAATGATAATTGTAGTCTAGCCATTGACATTCTTATCTCAGTTCCTATGCAGCATAGATGAAGATTTGTTGATTATTTGACTAGGAGATTCTTATTTGAAGACACTTAAGTGGGCTGAAATGGTCATACAAGGCACTAGTATCTCTCAGTCTTATGCACATAGATGTGGAGTTTTTCTGGATAACCAAATACATTAAGTCTTGGGACTTGGCTGCACTTGTGTCATTTAACAGTTCAGAGCAAGGCTATAACTAGTGGCAGAATGAAATAACTGTGTGTTAATTAATATTGTAGTTGATTTTTGATAAGACCTGATGATGAGAAGTAAATAAGGGATAAGCATTATAAAAATGATAATGTTTTTCACATATGGAAGTGGGTATTGTGCAAATACCTACACCTCTGCTTTCAGTTTAGAAACTGCCTAGTTGCCAGTGTTGCAGCTCTATTACCACAATCTGGTCTCTTCTACAAGTATTCTTTGAATGCTCTTACCACTTTCTCTTCTCACTTCTGTATATATATATATATATGTGTGTGTGTGTGTGTATGTATGTATAGAATTTTTGTTCGTGCATTTCTCAACATTAAGTAATTGCATGATCTACTTAGGCAAACTGTACTTACATGACCTTTTATTTCGCATGTTGTAAAACTTTCTTCCTAAATATTTTTGGCTGTGCATGTGTTAAATGCATTTGCTGTTTGAACCTAAATTTTATCTGGCATACTGTTTGACTGTGGCAGAGAACCAACCACAGCGTAAAACGACACATGCCTACTAGGGAGGGAAGACAGAGGTACCCAATGAAGGACAAAGTAGATGAAGGAAGGTGTAGGGATTCTTGGGAGGAAATAATGTTGCTGTGGAAGAACTCAAACCTGGAAAAAAAGCAGCTTCACTAAGACCTTTCTTTTGCTACTATTTACTACTTTGTTCCTTCAGATATTGCTGATTCTTGCTATCATCTTCGCTTTTCCATAATGTACAGCCCATTTAGTAGTTACAGTCCACTGTTCGTCAGCATTACTGGCTTTTCAGTCTCATTGTCTTTGCTTCACTTTCATCAACAAGGGTCACTATTGGACTTAAAATATTCAGGCAGTTAACATTTTGTTAGCTGTTCAGTTTTTCTGTTACTCTTCATTGTTTCATGTTACACAGCTCATAAAAGGTAAGTGAGGAGGGTCACCACCAGACACTTCAGCACAGTGTGTTTACACAGTTCTTACAGGAGGTGTTTGTAAGACAACACTGAAGAAAATAGTATGTACCTACAGCTTTGAAACTCAGGTAATGTTCTCAACAGCTTGTTGTACAAGTCAGTGTGACTGACATCAATATTTACCAGTTTAACAGCTGGTGGGGTGGATTTTAAGTGCATTTTTATTTTTCAGGCTTACTGTACATTAGGTCCAAAGCATCCAACTCTCCAACAAAGCAACCAGTGTTCAGCCATCAGCTGTTCTAAGGGGAAACTGAGGGCTAGCAGTATCAAATGTCAGTTACATTAATAATGTATTTGCATTTTGCACCAGAGAGTTATGTGAGTGTAGTCTTTCAAAGGCAGGTTTCTGTAAATTTGCATTTTTCTGAAGCATAATCCAGCAGGGATTAGGAGATCATGATGTGTACTTGTCTATTGAACAAATGAAGATGATGTCCACTGACTTCTGGTAAAAGTAGGTGTAAAACTCAACACAGCCCTTCATTTTAGTGAAGAAATAGAGTGAACATGAATCATTGTTCTTCCATTTACACATAGAAGATAAGTTGTGCATTTAGAGAGCAAAGTATTGCAATTAAAAGTGCACATACCAATCTGTAAATGTTTGAAGACTATCATCCTCTCTTGTCTTGTCCTGTATCTTAAAATGTGTATATAGTTCTACCAAACCATTTGGCTTTTTTCTTTGACATTTAAAGTACTTAGAGAAAAAGGGAAATACATATTTGAAGATCATATTTTTTATCTTCAGGAAAATGTTTTTAAATTAAGTTGAGTAACTGAGAGGCATAAAGCTTTCTGTTCAACAACTAATAAAGCTTTGAGAATTGAAATGTCTAAATCTGTTTCCAAAATGTAATTAAGAGGATTGCACTTACTCCATTAATCCATACCCAGGGAAATTTTTACAAGAAAGTAGATTATTTCCCTTCAAAGCACTGTTCCTCATTTTTGTTTGTAAACTGATAGTTTAGAGGTTATTTCTTTTAAACTCTATGGGTAATATTCAGGAATATGGAGCATGGGAAAATTTGTAATTCATGCCTCTTTCCAGTTGACATCCTGATATAATTGGAGTCCAGGGAAGAACAGCATACTTGAAATACCTGATCACTATCTACTGCCCCATGACAAAACAGTGTTAAAATACTGTACAAAATTATAGCAGCTGAAAGTTACAGTTGAATTCAATGATTTTAAAGGTCTTTTTCAAACTAAATGTTTCTCTGACAGTAGTTCAGTGCCAGCTTGCTCTTGGTGTGTACTAAGTAGTAAGCTCCTGTGTTGAAGATGAGTGCTGTGGTAACAAAATTTTATATGTGTTCTCATTTGAAGTTAACACCTGACACAAATATAAGCCCTTAAATGCTGAGGTAAATAATGCATGAGCAAGCTGAATGCAACAATTCTCTGAGGAAAGACAGTCCTCAGAGTAGTCAGATACTTCTGAGAAGAGCTATCAGGAAATAAAAGAATGAAAACTTGACTTCGACATACATTAATAAAAAGAAAAGAAGGGAAGAGACATCACAGGCACAGATGTATTTCCCTCATTAAAAAATCCCTACCGTTTTTTTCCTTTTGTTTGTTGGACATGAAATTTAAATAGATGGGCTTTAAATATAATTGTTTAATGTCTCCAGTCCTCTTCACACATTGAATTCTTCCCTGTAGGAATTAATAAAATAAGAAAAACAACAGTCTTGGTAATGCACCTTGCTCAAAGCAAAGTTTGGAATTTAGGAACAAAAGTGCTACTGAAAATTCATTGGATCTGTATTTGAGAAATTGTAAACACTTTTGAAGAATATTTTTTTCATTTATTTTTTTCATACTGGTTACTCAGGTATATTGCTTTTTCTGGATGGCCACAAATAACCACTTTTCAATCAATGGCAATAAGTTAACTTGACTTGAAAGTAGATATATTCCTTCCTATTTTTTACTTCTGTTAAAGTTTGTTTACCTCTTTCTTTACATGCTTCTGCCTCTCTCTTGCTTATCTTACAATATTCAGGAATATTCCACTAAATTTAATGGAATCAAAAAGGAATTGGCAAGAAAAGAGGTAAGACTGCAGTCTGAGGAGTGTTTATATTTGGATCCATACATATCTGAAGCAAAAATGTAATATTTACCTAGTTGTATCAAGCTGCAAAAGTGTTATCATCTACATTAGTCTTGGAAGACACTGACTTCTATCTGACTCTCTAAACCCAGTACTTGTTTTCAGTATGAATTTTGATAGGAAACAACTCTCTGCAATCACTAATTATTGTCTAGTTTAATAACTTTTTGTTCAGTACTACTGTTTAATTTTTTTCTATTTTTTTGTGTATTGAACAGATGCTCAAGAAGGCTATTAATAATGTCAGAAGAATGGCTTCTCATCCAACGCTACCATATTGTAAGTTCAGTTTTGTTTAAAAAACCAAAAAATCTAAAGATTATATATTTCTTACTGGCTTATTTCTTAGTGTGCTGCTATTTTGTCCTAGCCACACCAAGCCAGGTATTATGGCACCATTTTGTCACTAGTTATTTTGAGATGGTGTGAGTTTTCTTAAAATTTTAAAAGCTGCAACTCTTGAGAAAAGTAATGTAAACGTTTTCTTTTGCAGACCTAACAGGTGCTCAAGATGGTAGTGTAAGAATGTTTGAATGGGGTCATGCTCAGCAAATCACATGTTTTCGATCTGGTGGCAACTCAAGGGTCACTCGAATGAGATTCAATTACCAAGGAAATAAGGTGGCTGACAAAATGCTTCTGTACTCGTTCTCTTCTCCCCTACCTCCCCCAGTAGAACTGTAAATTAGCAGAAACATCACATTCTTCAAATCTAAAGTATTTTCTCAGAATTGTAGATATTTTCTCTGCAATACATACATAGGTATTTACTATTATTGTATATTTTCTTTCAGTTTGGAATTGTTGATGCTGATGGATATATAAGTTTATACCAGACAAATTGGAAATGTTGCCCACTTACTGGGACTTCACCTAAGCCATATTTGGTAAGCTGGAAACTAAATTAGTTTCCATAAACTTGTGTTGTGTTCTCTTACTTCTTTCCCCCTTCAGAGTAGTTAGGAGAGGGCAAGGATTGTGCTGGTAACTGGAATTAATCAAGATTAAATTATGTATTGTTGCCATCCCATGATCTATATGACAGACAAGTTTTTACATTCTAATCATACTAAGTGGAGAGTAGAAAATACAACATTAGATCTGAAGTAGCTTTAATGTTCATTGAGACTTGTCAACAATTGTCAATTAATTGACAGTTACGCAGGATTGCAGGGTATATTTCCATGAAAAATTTTTACAAGGCATACCAATACCTTTATATCCTGTGTCCTTTAAATTTCTTTTGAAACACCTTACCTTCTCAAGGAAATATAATATTTCCTGCTTGCACAAAATAGATTCCTGTTTAATTAGTAATTTCTAACTGCAATTTTTCAGATGTGGCAGTGTCATAACAAAACAGCCAATGACTTTGTTTTCATCAGTTCATCATCTTTGATAGCTACAGCAGGATTGTCTTCTGACAACAGGTAAGATCAGCTGTGATAATGCATAAAAGTGAAGCCATGCCATGTTTTCTCTCCCCCACTTTGTTTTTTTCTGATTCTTCTTAAGCACTTTGTCACCTGTACTTCTTAATTTCTTTCTCTGTTTGCAGCTAAATTCATGCTATTAAAGGGGGTTTCATAGGGAAACACAAATACTCTGCTCATGTTCCATACGAGGAGAGGAAGTGGAGAAGGAGGTCCTGAATGCTTCTGCCTGTGAATCCAGTGAGGGACATGTGGGAATGGTTCAGAGCTGTGCCAGGGGAGGTTCAGACTGGACATCAGGAAACATTTCTTTACCCAGAGGTTGTTCAGACACCAGAACAGGCTTCCCTGAGAGGTGGTCAATGCCCTAAACCTCTCCATGATTGAGGCATTTGGAAAATGCCTTTAATGACATGCTTTAACTTCTGGTCAGCCCTGAAGGTGTCAGGCAGGTGGACTAGATAATCCTAGGCCTCTTCCAGCTGAACTATTCTGTTCTGTTCTACTCACATGAACCTGTCTTAAATTATTTTTGTGGCTGTAGGGAATTTGTATAGCTCTTAATTTCTCACTTGTTTTTGTAAGTAAGTATTGATCAAAAAATTATCAAAAACTGCTGACATTCCTGTGAATTCAGCTACAGAAGATTGTTAATATGAATCCTTTATGAGAATAGCCAGTCACAGAATGATTGTGTAGAAGGCATGTTCTTGCGGCTATGGAAGTAACTTGAGGTCTGCTCAAAAGTAATCATTAGAAGTCCCATTTCAGTGCTTTTATGCCTGAAACAATCTTTTTAAGGTTCAAATGACTTCGAGTCTTCATAATACCTTAGAATATTTGTCGCTAAATAAAGCCATATTTTTTCTACAGAAATATTTGTCTTTGGGATACTCTGGTTTCACCTACAAATAGCTTGGTGCATGGTAAGTAAAATACAACCAACAAAATATTTGATCATGGTAAAAAGAGTGTACTTGGGTGTCTATCTTTATAGAAGAGTTATAGTGGGAAGTAATTTTAACATTAGCAGTAAAGCATCTTTCACTGTTCTGTGTGGGTGCACCAGCAGGAATATAAAACCAGATTCTTGAGAAATTATTTTGTATTCTATATAAGTGTTCTCATGAACATGAGCACCTTCCTTTGCATACCTTCTGTCTTGGCACCCCAAGTGCAACCCCTAACAGCTAGATATTTCTGTTCTTTTTTTAAAAGGTTCAGAGCATTCCTTGCTTTAGAAGAGTTACTCCTCTAAGTAGGCTTTTTGAGATACAGTAAATATTCAGCTGGGTTTCATTAGCTTTATTACTAATATTTTATTGCAAGAAATACAACAAATGCATTTCAATATCTGAAATACGGAATTAAGATCAGAGTTGTGAACTGCTTGTACTGAAAGTATGGTGCATGCTTAAGTGTGTGTGAGAGACACATGGAATTTCTAAATGTAAATTTATAGACCCTTTGAACAACAAGTACAATATACTGAGCTGTGTTCTGGTAATTGTAATTTTCATTCACTTTTTTCATTCATTTAGGGGAGTGAACATATCCAAATAAATGTCAAAAGCAGCAAATTAGCAGTAGAATGACCAGTGGAAACTTGAAAGATATTTGAACAATCAGTTTAGGAGGAATTCTGATGGGAGTTATCTGACTTATAATAACAAACTTTGTTTGAAAACTTTGAAAATAATCAGTTTCTGGTCGAGCATTAACAGTTTGTCATTACACAGAGATTTTAAAAAACGGGTTTTTTTAAAAATACAGATTTTAATTGCTTAATTTGAGAATACTGCATCTTTAGAATGTCTGTGAGCCTGGGTTTACAAATATATGGTACTGCAGTAAGTGGGCTGGTTGTGGTCAACTGGATTACAGCATCAATTAACCATTGCTACTGTCTTGAACCAATTTAGAAGTTGATGGAAAATTGAAGTTAGTACTGTGTTTTATTTAAATTACTTGGCTTTGACTTTCAGCTTTTATCTGTCATGATAGTGGAGCAACTGTGCTAGCATATGCTCCAAAACATCAGCTCTTAATATCCGGAGGCAGAAAAGGCTTTACCTGTGTAATTGATCTTCGCCAAAAACAGCAGCAACAGTTACTCCAGAGTCATGATTCTCCAGTCAAAGCAATTGCTGTTGATCCTACAGAAGAGTATTTTGTCACAGGATCTGCTGAAGGCAACATAAAGGTATTGAAGGGAAGGGAGCAGAGATGATGTGCACATTCAGAAAGAATCTTGTACAGGCGTGAAACAATCAGATGTCATCTGTACTGCATTTGTTCTCAACTCTGACTTTCATATTTACTAATTTAATTATGAAATGTCAGTCTTACCATGCAGTCCTCCTTTCAATTAGTGATACCTTAGACTCTTTATATATTCCCTATTTTGGAAAATGAATATTTGTATTCTACAATTATGTTATTAAAGTGCGCTCCATTTTTTCTTTTACAGATAGTGTATGAAAAATAAGTGCAAAATGTAGTCTGTGATTCATTACTAGTGAATTTTAAGATGATGGTAATTATCCTGATAAGAGATTGATGTTTTGATGCATTTTCAGGTATGGAGTCTGTCTACATTTAATCTTCTTCACACTTTCATCAATGAACATGCTCGACAGTCTCTCTTCAGAAACATTGGGACAGGAGTCATGCAAATTGAGACAGGACCAGCAAATCACATATTTTCCTGTGGTGCTGATGGAACAGTAAAGATGAGAATCTTGCCTGATAGATTCAGCCCTTTAAAGGATGTGTTAAAAAATGATGTGAAGTTTATGATCTAATGTTTTGCTCAGAATAGTGAATAACATTCCCATTCTGCCATCCCTGAAAATATTTTTCCTGGAACTAACCAACAAAACAGATGCACAGTGAGCTTGTGACACAAAGATGTTTTGGATATTTTTTCTTTCTCCCCTTCCATGTCAATCCCCCTATTTATTAATTACCTGGAGCTTTTAGTCCCTGATGCACTAATGCCTTAAAGATGAACAAGGTCCTTCAGATTTTGATCGTTGCCTAAAATAAAAGATAAAGATGACTCCGAGTTATATAGTTATAATATTATTAAGGTGTTGATGAAGTGGTTTATTCTTCCTTTTGAGGTAGTTACACTCTCACCTGGAGTGTACATCTGGGCATGACCTCTGTTTATGTTCAACACCTGGCCACTTTGTAAAAGCATGTCTGTCCCAATGGAAACTATAGGTAGTGTTGTTTTTCATTGTGGCAACCATAACTGTCTTTCCTCTCAATTTGCTTAGTTAGCTGACAATAAAAATTTATACCTGTGTGTAGAAGAGAAACAAAGTCTGTAGGAGTGAATACTCCTGGTCATGCAAGCATTCAAGTAACGAGTCACTCTCTGTCTCCATTCCCAGAATCCAGGCTGTTTACCTCTCTAACTTGCCTGATCTCCTTCCTTTCATCTAGAGTATAAGAAATGGAAGGATGTTCTGTAACTTGTCTTCTGTTCTATAGCTTGTATCACTGCCATCAGGATGGCAGCCTTACCTTTTGAAAATAAATATATTTTTAACCCTGAACACTCCCTTTACAAAAATAAAATGTAAATATGAATGGATATCTTCCTAGTGAAATAGTCAAGATTATGTGTAAAGTATTAGACTTGATCAGAAAGATACAGGAAGATACTGCTTCAGGATATGGCATTAGAATTTCTTCAAAGACTATTTATTTAGATGTCAGTAGAGGAAATAAATTAAGAACCCGACCTAATTTATTTTCACATTTTTTTTCCATTGAGACTTTCATTTAGCCCAAGGATACTCAGCTCATTCTGAGCACTTACTTTGTGTTCGTCTGCTTTTCCTAAGTACTTTAAAAAAGGAAGAAGGAAATATTCAACAACAAAGTACTTCAACACTGTCAGTCTCTCTTGATGTTTTTGTTTACATCTGGTGTCAAATGAAAGAAAATTTGAAGAGGATAGATGTAGAGGAGGTTTTTTTGCCAAAATATTAAACTGCATAACTTAAATGTTTGACCAAATTATTAATGCACAAAGCCTTTACTTTTTTGTTTTTTAGTCAGCTAAACTGTTTCTGTATGTATTTTGGTTTACTTTTCCTTACTTGAGAGCTTGACAAAGCTTTAATTTGTAAATTAGGTGTGAGGCTGGATTACTTGAATGCCAGTGGTGTACTTTTTGGTAAAAGATATTTTGTGAACTATAGCACCAAGATATTAACTGTAAAATAAATTTGTCAGATTAGGAACTATGGGGATAAATAAAGCATAGCAGAAATGAAGGGCTTGTATAATGAACTATGTAACATTCTCAGGATGCTTTTATCTTAAGAATATAAAGTTGTTTAAAAAGATTTTGTAAAATGTATTAAGGTTATTTAAAATGTATGTTTTGCAAGTTGCAGTTCAAACACTATGAAGGTTTTTATGCACATAACCTGAATTTCAAATTGTGCAATAAAAACAATGTGAATGTTTTGCCATGAAGAAACATGTAACAGCATTTCAAAGTGGTAGAGCTGTTCAGTGATTCAATTGTAATTGTTCTTCCTTCACACTTAGAGATTGAAATTGAACTTGATATCAAAACAGTTTAAGTACAGTGATGGACCAGAAAAGTGGCTAAGAGGGACACCACCTTACAAAACAGACTAGCCCAATGAGTATGTCGTATCTGCTCAGTGGCTGAATTTCTAATATTCGTTACTCTTATGGAAGAAGGCAAACAGTGAAATAAACAGTAGCACACTTCTTTAGAATCAGCTGAAACTGTAACTTTATAGCTGCCTATACATGCATCAGTTTTATACACCCACTGAACTAACAAAGTTACATGTGCAAAAATCATGACAGTATTATCTAATTATGTCCTTGATATTTTGTCCTTAAATATTTATATCTCATTAGCTTTAATATTTCAAACTCAAATTTATTGTACTGGCAGTCACAAAAAGCTGTCTTACCATCTGCAAACTGAGCAGGTTTTATATGTAATTTGCCAATGTTGTCATTTTTCTGAGTAAAGCTGCATTTTGAAAAATCTTGGCAAACTTACGCTTATACCAGAAAAGTACTGACCATGAACAGTACAGTTTATAGTTAACATAAAGTATTCTCAAAATTAAATTATATAAGATCACAATATATTTGCCACACCTTTATAATCTTTCCAATAAATCCTGCAGAAACTCAACCTTCTAGAGTTCCATGTTGCTGCTGTTTCATTTGCAAATCGTTGTTCACTTGCATAATGTTCATTGATGTTTAACGATTGTAAGACAAATTATCAGTAGCTTCCTTGTAATGATGGAGTCAAAATTAGTTGAATTCTGTTGTATCTGAAACTTTTAAAGGGACAGTCTCAACTTTGAATCTAGTCTTTGGAGAACAACTGAACTCAGAACTCTCTTGGTTGTTACCCTTGCCTTCCACTGACTTTTGTCCTCTAGCAAGTAATGCTTTTTCCCTGTTACTGTGCAAATTACTCAAACTTCAGGGTAGTAGTGCCTACAGAGGACTCTGTGCTTAAAGTAGCCATGTGCACAAATTGAACATAAAATTACATTTACCAATGCTTAATAAGTAACAATTTATTGTCCAGGCAAAATAACTTCACTTGTAGTTGATAATGTCCCTTTTAAATATCATAGACTGGCAGTTGTGACTTGTGTTTGTCTGTGTAGCAATACATTATGCTGTTAGAATGTGTCATTCTTGTGTTGCTAACTGATTTTGTTACCTCAAACAGATACATGATCTAACTTCTTTATGATTACTTCAGTAACTTGTGAAAGTTAAAACTCTGGCCATCTGGTACTTAAACTGGCTTGCTATGTGACTTTACACCAGAAAATTTGCAGCTGACAGCTGCAGGATATTGATGGACAAAAGCAGAATAGATGCAGATTTTTTATTGTGCCATGGTGGTGCAGGGTTAGGGCATACGTGTTCTACTGCATTTTAGGAACTTCAGAAGCAGTTGCAGGAAATAAACTGTTGAGATACCCTATAGTAGGTACAACCCCCGTCCTCTTAAGAGCACCCAGTGTTAGATTAGATGCAATAGTTACGAAAAAAGCAAGAGTGATTAAGGGGATATACTCTCCAAGGTAATTCTTTTCAAATGTTTATTTTTATTAAAAATAGCAAAACCATCGCTAATGGCAGGTTCAGCACACTGATCAAACTACTTTCTATAAAATAAAGATACTGATTTACCAAGTTTCCTAGTGTTTCTTATTCCTCCCATTTCTAGCTCTAAAATGTGCATGTTGTTGATATGTCTTCCCTCCCCCCTGCCATGCATAAGTAGCAGAACTGAGTACAACTAAGTCACTTTGCAGTGAAATTAGGCTTATGTAGTGATAGCACTTTCTGTTATCTGCCACAACTTAACTTTTTGAGCCCCTTTTCTGTTTCATTTAAACTTGAAAATCTGTGAAAGTCTTGGGGACCTTCACCTCTCTAATGTGTCCACCTCTAGCAGAGGTACAGGGATGAGTGTGCCTGTTACGATCTGATTAGTGAGAGATGCCTCTACCCGAATTTAGATGCAAATGCTAGTTCAGCAATACTGGCTTTATTTTGTAGCTTTTGGTGTGTACAGGGGGGAGAGAGAGAGAGAGAGAGAGAGTGTGAGTGAGTGCGTGCAAGCAGAAGATAGTCACCACCTGTGAGTACAGCTGTCCTGTTGGCCCTTCTTCACCCTGAATTTCTTGGTAGTGGGGTGGGGAGACCTGGTTTATTCTTCTCTTAGTAAGTTCTATGCAGAAAGGTGTGCTGTGTACACAAGATCAGCCACCAACTATGAAAATTTTCCACTATACATTTTAGCAGACAGAGGAATTAATGCTTATTGGCTACAAATGGCATAGTTCTCTTATTAATTAGTATTCTATCTTCTCTTGGTTAATGAACCCATCACTTCTTATGCTAATTAGCCCGCATGTTCAGTTCTTCTTTTGAGTCAGTGGGTTTCTTGGGTCAGAGGGCTGCGAGCTGGTGGTTGCAATCTCCCCTTGCCGGAATTACCTTTTATTCAGTCAGAGATTTCAGCACAGTTGCTCAATTGGGTTTATTAGTCCCTTCTTTATCTTGGTAGTTCTGGCAGATGTCCTTGTGGCCTGTAAATTCTGCATTCTTTGTATCCACTATCATTGGTACATCCTTCTTCCCAAACTTTTTAACCTCCCCTTAGGTCATTGAATAGTACTGCGTTTATACAGTCCAGGTTCCTGGTATCCACAGAGGCCTTTTCAGGGGGCTGCGTTGGCTGTTGGTGATTGCAGATGCCGTCTGTCCCATAACTTGGGATGATTTTTCTTTGGTGATACGTGTACGAGCTGCTGCTTTTCACAAAGTCTGTCACGGTAGGGATGCATTAACCAGGATGTTCTAGTTAGATCTTGCCCCTGCCAAGCCTGGAAATAGCACCTTCCTGGCACAGATTCCTCCCTTCTGTGGCCTTCGTAGTGTTTGAGACAGGTACTGTCCTTTAACTCCTAACGGCTCCTACTCAAGTCACACAGTGGGCATGAGTAGCGCATGCGTCTAGTCAGGCTGGCAGCAAACTGCTGCCAAAACTTCCTCAGCATACAGCTCACTAGAATTTAGGGTTTGCCCTGGTAATGTTTGAAACTCCTTTACTAGCTGCATGCTTCGGCGAGAGGCGGCGGCAGGGGTCGAGTGGGCCGGGCGGGCTCCGCCCCACCCCTGGCTCTGGGGCGAGCGCAGGGCAGGGCCGAGCTGCCCGCCCCGCCCCGGTGCCGGCGGGGAGCCGGGAACTGCTGCCACTGCCGCCGCCCCGCATCGCTCGGCACCGCCGCTCCGGCCGCTCCCGCCGCCGCCGCCCCGTGCCCACACAGTAAGTGTCGGCGCTCCTCTCCGCGGGGCCGGATCCCCATCCCGCTCCCGCGGCGCCGGGAGGCCCTGGCCCCAGGCCCCGCGCCCGAGGGTGGCAGCGGGTCGGGCTGGGGCCCGGTGGCGACCCTGGCAGCAACCGGACTCAGCCCGGGAGACGAAATATGACTCTGGGTCTGGGGCCGGACGTCGGGCTGGGTCTGGGGCCGGGTCGCTGCCGCTTCCTGCCTCGTCGGCTCTCGGTGGTGCGGAGCCCCGGCACCAGCTCGGAGCCGCGCTCCGGGTGGGAGCTGCCCTAAACCACGCTGGGAGAGTTCCCTCACGATGTCTTTGGGTGAAGGCTGTTCTGCTCGGGAACACCGGACCTCCGCACTTACCTCCGACGCTCCTCCCGAGCAGATTTTTGCTGTTTTTCGAGAAATGTTTCTGCTTTCGCCACGAGTCAGCCGTCTCCCTCCTCAGGGTGTGCTGGGGCACGCACAGAACTGACCTGTAGCTCTTGAAGCAGAGGCAGCAAGCGTGGTGATGCAGCTAAAGTCTGCACGGTGGTGGTAAAAGACAAATTCTCCTGAGACGTGCCAGCTTGGGTGTGAAACACTACTAGCAAAAATCCTGAAATTCTGCCAGTAGAATTAGTTGTATCTAATTTATATACTACTAATTAAATAAGAGAGGTCACAGTTCGATAGGGGGGTTTCCTTTTTAGAAACCTGGATAGTCGGACCTTCCGCATTGGAGGTCTGTATTTCTCTAGAGGTACGTGTTCACAGTGCTACCTGAGCACACTACACACGGGTAGAGCAAAACGCAAGTTATTTTGCGTACCTGATCAGTGAAACCACTCAGGTTACACACTGCCTGGTCAAAACTTCTCCCAGCAGTCGTTTTTGCTCTCACTGGCTGCGTTGACTGCTGCCAACTCTGCTCATCTTTTGTCAGCTCTAAATAGGAAATTTGCTTTGAAAGAGCACTGACAGTGGAGTCAAGCTAAAAAAGAGAAATCCGGAGAGGAGGAGTTTTGCAGTAGAAAGAGGTCCAAGACCTGTATTTGGAAGACAAAACTTGGTGAACTTGGAACATGTTTAGAAGCAGAAAGAAGGAACTAAAATGTTCTAGTACATTTACATTTAGTACTAGAACTGAAATGTTCTACTACATTTAGTGTCTTTATTTCTGGTACATTTAGTGTGTGGAAGCAAATTTCATCTGGAATACTATTGAAATAAAAGCTATGGTGCAGAACTTCACAGGAGCACAAAATAGTGCAGGTTGAAATGGAAGTTGCTAGCTGTTTGCCCTGACAACCGGAAACTGGTCATTTCCGTTAAATAGTAACTAGCCTAAGCTGACTAAACCTAGATTTCTGTGTGCTTTATGACTTAATTTATCTGTTTTGAGTTTTCTTTAATTAGTTACTGCTAGGTAGAGAATAATAATTGCTACTTGAAAAGGCTGAGGATATAATCAAATGGTTGGGAAATCTCAACTTTGGTCAATTTCTTATTTTGGTACAAAAAGGCGAGTCCTCCAGGTGATGGACAGCAAAATGCCTAATTATCATTAAAGCAGATAATACATTCTTACATTAGTTTTATCCAAATATCTGTTACTTTAGATAAGTTTTATCCAAATAGCAGAAGTATTGAATAACAATGTATGGTATGTAAACAGTAGCTGGTTTGAGGTAAGTTACATCTTGGAATGAATTTTCTTCCAGGTTGCAAATGTTCACTCTAGTTTACCACATAACAGAGGTTTTGGCCTAGAATTCACCTTTATGTTTTTCATTAATTCTCATACACGAATGACAAGATGAAAAGGAAAAAAAAAGTCACCAGGTGGTATTTGTCATGATCTTACCATTATGTATATACATTTAAATTACCTCCTTAATCTAAAAAGTTGGTAGTATCTTTTCCACAGTTTTTTTCTGTATTTATTACATTCTAGCACCTTTGACTACTGTCTGGGTAAATTTGCTTATAGCTTTTTACATGCTTAAGATACAGCACAAGGTGACTGGATGGTACTTTGCTTCTCTTCTTTTTGTCTTTCTTTTCCCACTGACTTAGTAGGTAGATTTCTTGCCATTATTTATATTTTTCCATCATTAGGCAGATCATTGAAACTACTTTCATCTTCTCCCTCTGACAAATTTCTTATGCTTTGTTTAAGTTACATTCTGTGAATCAGATTGATCTGATGAACAAAACAATATTTTACTGAAAATTAAGTATATAGAAAGGATTTTCTCATAGGGAAAGTATTCTTTGTACACAATATAACCTGAACAAGTGTTAAGACATATTCCAGTAATGTATATCTCAATTTCACAGATTCCGGTGCTCTTGTTTTTTGTTTGGAGTGTCAATACACAGAATTGTATCCAGGAGCTATGACTTAATAGCAAAGTAACTTGGGGACTTTTTAGTGCTGGTCTGGGGGGTTTTTTGTCTCTCGCAGCCAAGAGCAGCCACATTGTCAATTTTATCTGTGATAAAACTGTTTACAGCATTCTTCCACTGTGAGGTAGAGCAAAATCTAGGTCTCTTGATTTGAGACTGGCTTTGTAATCAAAGAAGGTGAGTATGGCTTGAAACTAGTTATGGGGGGTTTTTTTTCCTCTTATGCCTGCAGCATCATCAGATCGTAAGACCCAGAGTAAATCTTACGTATGTTCAAGTAGAAGTTAAGATGGCATTTTTCAGTTAAGCATGTGAGCAAGAAGTTCACACAGCATTTTCACATTCTCTTTCTCAAGTAATATTTTGCTTAAATCAGAATTTCCTTTTTTAACCTAGAGATTGACCTCACCCCCACTGAGAAGTATACTCTGAGACTGAGGTATATAATTTGCAGAGCAGTGGTAGCACTTGGCCCTTTCCTTAGCCTCTCTAACAAGTCTCAAAGAAAGGGAAGAGTGCAGAATACAAAATTTCTATTAGGAGTTGTTAATCCTGTGTTTCAGGTTCTGTTTTCTGAACTGATTATTAACACTGTCACCTCAAGCCAAAGCATCACTTCTTTCTTTATTTCACTGTGGTGATTCCTGGAATCTGTTTATTAAGGAAGGCGTGTGAGATGAAGTATTAAATAGAATACAGAGTATTAAACAGAATGCATAACTTTCAAATGACATGAGTTAAAGCTATTCCTTAATTTCAGTTCTGTTTTTGTTTAGAAATTCAGATAAAGAACAGTAAGTGTCTCAGTCCTTGAGCAAACCTTACAGGGACTTTAAAGGTGTCATATGCCTTTTAGATGATAAAACCCTTAGCTGGCATTGATGAGGTAAGATGTATGTTGAGGATTAAGTCCAGACATTAGTACCAAAATCTGCATTTCTATTAGTCTTTTCTCATTAACTAAAATCATATCTTCTAACAGGTAAATTTTAATTTTAAATATACTTAATCCAAAATCTCATTTTTCTTCCAGAAATAGGGTTGGGTGTTTTTAAATAACTGTTTTTGAAATTCAGTTTACATTACAGGATCAATGGAACTAGACACATTAAAACCTGGCATTTTCTCCCACTTAATGGTATAATGGACTGAAGAATGCAGAAGTGCAGTAGTGTTAGCCTATGAAAATCAGCCTGGGTGCAGTTGTGGCTAATGGTAGCTACTAGGATACAAGTCTGACCTTGAGTGATGGTTGTTAAATTGTCTGAAGCAGGTGTGTGTGTGTATGTGGGCTGGGCTCTCTACATCCACACCAGAGTATTTGGTTTGTTCTATACCCATGTCTGGAGTCCCCAGAATTCTGAATGAGATGGTGGAAATTACATTTGCCCTATTAATTGGATATTTGTTGCCTGAATTAACAGCAAAATTTGTATTGTGGTGTGCTTAACCCTTTCTCAACTAATGGCTTCTCTTCTGCTGTAGTATCACAGCCTTACTGGAGCATGTCTGAATGATGTGCCTGTGCTAAGGATTTGGTCTTGAGAGGAATTCAGGAAATGGAAGAACAAAGCAAACTGTTCCAAACAGAAGTGGCTGGTGTTCTGTAATTGAAGGTTTTACATGCTTGCTTTCTTTTAGTGTCTTTGTCAGGTATTTATAGGCTAAATTCCTGCTAACCAAGTATCTTTAAAGAGACAATATGTTTTTTCTTGTTTGGTTTTTTGTCCGCAGAAATTACTGGGACTCAGATACATTCAGGGTGAACTGTCATAAATAGCTGAACTGAAGAAAAACCTGTAACTATAGTCCATGTTATTCCTCTACATAGTAAATACATGTAAAAGAAAATATATTTAGCTGTAAGGTACTGAGAAGCAGAAAAATAATTTCTAAACTGAGAAAACATATGCCTGCATGACATTATCTTTAAATATGTTTGTCTCTTGAACTTTGAAGTTGAACACCTAATTTGTGAAGGAAATAAAATCCACTGGTTACCAGTAACTGACTGTCCTCTTCAGCATAAATAGGACACCCAGATAGTGTTGTAAATTGGCTGTCTTGAAAGGCATTTAAAGTAACAATAAGTGATCCAGCAAGGCAAAAAAATCATTAGTTAGGTAACAAAGTATTTAAGAAGGGGATAATAATTTTATCCAAATACATGTTAAATTGAAATTTATCAAACAAAATGTTACCACATATAAATGATTGAATATGAAATATGATGTGTGTAACTGCTCTGATTCCATGAAGAGGAATTTCCCTTTAGTTTCTAGCTAAAGTAATTTGTACATTCCTGTACACCGATGTTGCCCACTTCCAATTTGATGCTTAGTACTGACTATCTAAAGTATGTTGGCATTACTGCAGAATATTATGCTTGCCTGAAGAATTTACTTTACCTGCAAGTACAGCTGAAGTTCTGGAAGTTAGTCCTGAAATCCTGAAACAAAAAAGATATTAGAAATTAGGCTTCAGGTGATGAGGAGCATTCTCTGTCAGAAGTCTGTTGGGTGGGTGTGCTAACTAGCACTTACAGCGTGAATACATTGCTGGTGTCACTCAGCTCTAAAAGAAAGAAGAGCATACCTTCCTGCTTTTGCCAGTTCTGCAGAAATCTAAGTCATTGCTGTTGCTGTAATATTGTTGATGGGAAGGGACAGGGCAGATAAAATGATCTCTACTGTTTTGTTTTGACATGGGCATTGAAAATGTTAAATATAGAAGTAAAGGATATGTCTGGGCCTAAATAATCTGCTATGTTCCCATTTCAGAATGTAGGGGTTTTAGCAATCCTTTTTATCCATAAATGCACAACAGAAGGCTTATCCCCAGCAGCTATAAATAGCAAAATGCTCTAAAATATGATTCAATTTTTTTGTTACAATGTCTGAAGTAGGTAACTGCCTCTTGTCTTACTGAAAGCATTCCAGTGTTTTACTAAACTGGCTGGATGCCAGGAAGCCACCAAAGCCACTCTATCACTCACCTAGCTAACTGGACAGGGGAGACAAAACATAGCAAAGTGTTCATGGATTAAGATAAGGACCAGGAGAGATCACTCATCAAATACCATCATGGGAAGGATAATGAGAAGTAAAAGAAAGTTAAAAACACCTTGCCGCTACCCCTCCCTCCTTCCCAGTTCTACCTCCACCCCTCCAGTGGTGCAGAAGAACGGGGAATGTGGGTTAGGGTCAGTTCATCACATGGTTCTGCTGCTGCCCAGGAAGAGCAGTCCTTCCCCTGCTCAGGTGTGGGATCCCTCCCACAGAAGACAGTTCTGTGAGTCCATCCCATGGATGGATCCCATGGGCGACGGTTCTCCAAAAAACTGCTGCACTGTGGATCACTCTTCCACAGGTGCAGTCCTTCAGCATAGTCTGCTCTGGCATGGGTCCCACACAGGGTCACAGGTCCTACTCCAGCATGGACTCCTCTCTTCATTGGTCTGCAGGTCCCTATCAGGAGCCTGCTCCAGCACAGGCCTCCCGTGGGTTCACAGCCTACTCTCAGGCATCCACATGCTCTGCTGTGGGTCTTCTCCATGGGCTGCAGGTGAATCTTTACATCCCCATGGATCTCCATGGGCTGCAGGGGCACAACTGCCTCACCACAGGCTGCACCACGGACTGCAAAGGAATCTCTGCTTCAGCACCTGGAGCACTTCATCTCCCTCCTTCTCCACTGACCTTGATGTCTACAGAGTTGACATATTCTCACATATTCTCACTCTGCTCTTCTCTGAGCACATTTATATCTGCACAATAACCTTTTCCTCCTACTTAAATATGTTATCACAGGGGTGTTACCATCATTCCTGATTGGCCCAGCCTTGACCAGCAGCACATCTGTCTTGGAGCTGGCTCTGCTAGACATGGGGGATGCTTCTGGTAGCTTCTCACAGAAGCCACCCCTGTAGGCTCTCCTGGTACCAAAACCTGGACACACAAAACCAACGCAATAGTGTTATTTTTATACAAACAGTTACAAAGGGCTTTTTGGTGTTAACTTTGCTTTAGGGAACAGAGAGGAAGTTGCTGCTATGTTAATTGCTAATAATAAAGCTTCACTGTTTTATATGAAGCAGTCAGGTTTTAGAGCTCTTTCTTGTATATCATGGTTAACTAATATGAAATAAGTAGAAAAACCATACCTTCATGTTTTGCAAAACATTTTGTAGATTTTTTTGAGTGTTCATGTACTGCAGTTTCAGAATATAGAGAAATGTTAATTTGGTACTAGAAGGTACATGTGACTTTCTGACTTATCTGGTGCCAATGGTTCTCCGTGGGTAGTACGTGCATGCATAAAAAAGCTAGATAAGGTAAGCCTAGTTAAATGGCCTGTAATTAAGCCCTGATTATTGAGCCAATTTGGAGTATTCACAATTAGATATGTGTTTATTTATTATATCCTTCCACTTCTCAGCTGAAGAGGATTTGTTTTGTATATATGCTTAGCCCATTTTCTTTAGTGTATTAAGGTAATTTTCAAAATCTATGGAAGAATCTGCCCACCTTCAGCTCAGCCCACATCCTTCCTCCTCAATTCAGAACACAAACTCAGTATTTTATCAGCTGCACTTCATACAGATTTTTTATTTTATGCTCTACAAGGTCAAACAAAAGTGAACAACTGTTCAGCAATTTGGTTTTTTAATTCCAGCTCATCTTCATGTTTTATTGTCAGTAACTGTTGATACTAAGATTTTGTTTAATCCTGATGGGTATTGTACTGTCTTTAAGAGTAACTGCAGAATTGTTTTATTAAAAAAAAATCCTCTTCTGAGGAAACTTTGTCTACCTTTAAGTCTTTGATACGGAGGAAAATATTTTGCTACTGTTAGGCCTCCAGCTCGTAGTATTTGGGATTCCAGACGTAAAATCTGGGTCTCAGGTAGTCTAGAGTTGATCTTATTTATAGTATTGCGAGAACTTTTGGCTGTGTTGTCTTTCTGGCATGACTGGAATGATTTTATAGGCAGCTAAGTGGGGTTTAGTGGCATATGAAAATTAATTATGGTTTTCATGAGATTAAGAAGTACAAGGTTTTTGCAAAGGATACAGGGGGAAGACAAGAGGATAGAGCAAGAGAGGCAAATCTTGAGCTTATTGTAGAAGCCTTAAAGTTTGCTTAGTTGTCCAAAACTTTACAAGTCAAGATAGAAGAAGGTAGTTGAAAACCTTTATGTTTAGATGTTTAGTTGTGGCTGTTGTTACATTGAAACAGGGAGTAATACAGCTCAAGGACGTTTTGGATCTGTGCTGTACTTGAAATTTTTATATAACAAAATCAAGAAACTGTGCTGTGGTATTTTGTTAACCTTGTGATGCAAACTGACTTTCCTGCATTTGAGCTAAAGGACAGATCTGCTTTGGTAGAATAACAGGTTTAATTTTTTGTGTTTCTGCCCCTTTCCCATGTAACTCCTTATATGTTAATAAAAGCAACGGTATAAAATATGTGAAGTTCATTTGTAGGGATATCTCCTGCTGAAGTCTCAGGTGGATTCAGGATGAGTGTAGCAAAGTTTACTGAACCTCTTTTTTGGGAGCAGCCCTGCAGAGAAAGACTTGGAGGTGATGATTGCAGGAAAACTCAACATGAGCTGGCAACGTGCACTCACAGCCCAGAAAGCCAATGGAATCCTGGGCTGCATCCAAACCAGCGTGGCCAGCAGGGCAAAGGAGGAGGAATTCTGCCCCTCTACTCTGCTCTGGTGAGACCCCACCTGGAGTGCTGCATCCAGCTCTGGTGTCCTCAGCAGAGGAGAGACATGGGCCTTTTGGAGCAAGCCCAAAGGAGGATCATGAAGTTGATAAGAGGACTGGAGTACATCCCCTACAAAGCCAGGCTGAGAAAGTTGGGGCTGTTCAGCCTGGAGAAGGGAAGGTTGTGTGGAGACCCCATGGCAACCTTGCATATCTGAAGAGGCCTACAGGGAAGCTGGAGAGGGACCCTTCATGAGGAACTGTAGTGATAAGGAGAAGGGGAAATAGGTATAAAGTGAAAGAGGGGAAACCTAGGTTAGATAACAGGAAGAAATTCTTTACTGTGAATATGGTAACACACTGGAACAGGTTGGCCAGGGAGGTTGTGAGTGCCCCATCCCTGGCAGTGTTCAAGGCCAGGTTGGATAAGTCCTTGAGTAACCTGGTCTAGTGGGAGATATCCCTGCCCATGGAAGGGGGGTTGGGACTAGATGATCTTTAAGGTCTTTCACAACCCTTAACATTCTATGATTCTATCTTCCTGTGATTTCCGGTGGTTTCAGAATGATTTAAACTCACAGAGGGGAAGCTAATGGTCTTTCTCTGTTTGACTAGTTTTATTTTCTTTTATCACTGAGTAGCATTTGAAGTTATTGTGTATAAATTAGAGTGCTTTGGCCTCGTCTCTGATAAATAAACAATACAGATCTGTTACTATAAACAGTGCAATGAGAATCTTGATATTTTCGTTTAGCTGCCAGACCTTTTTTTTTTCCTCCTGTACTTGATAATATATTGAGAGGTGGAATTTTTCTTGTTTGAAGATGTCATTCTAGAAATGGTTTCTATGATTCTTTTGTATTGCGATGAATTTCATACTAAGGTGTTATCTGCTACTTTTGTGAATTAAATTGATTATTTCCAGGCATATCCACTTAATTTGTTCTCCATTAAAATGTTTGTTATAGTACTTCAGTATATTTGATTACCCTCATTGTTAAAAGTAAAGAAATCTTCAAATCTTGTTTTGCTTGGAGCTTTTGAAAATTCATTAGAAGTTAGAGGTAGCATTGAATAATAGTGGAAATGTGATTAATGTTTGAATTGTAGAAAAATCTGTGTAGTCCAAGCCCTGAATTTGTGTTGTACTGGTTTGCAAAACAACACACTAGTCAGTGATGCAGAAAGTATGCTGATTGTGACCAAATGCTTTTGTGCAGGTTTGCCAGCAGTATTTGCTGTACAAGTGGTTTTGAATATGTAGGTGGATAGTTTAAAGTTAATTGAAAAGCGAATTTTGTTGTTAATACCAGGAGGATAACTGGGGAATACATAAGGAGGATTATTGAATGTGTGGTCAGTGATAGGCAGTAAAATACTGTATGCATTTTTGTTTCTTTATTCCTGTAAGGTGTTCAAATGTGATCTCAGGTGATTAACAGTTTATACATTTCTTCTGCTTCAGATATTACATTGGATAGTACAGAGAGCCAGAATTATTACAAAAAGATCCATCTGTTGAAAGCATGTTCTAGGCAACATCAAAAGATGAAAAGCAGAGGACATGGTCCTTACTGTTGCCTTTATCTTATACAGTGCTGTCCATTTCATCTGGCATCCCTAAACCCCAGTTATTTGCCTGTATTTTCCAGTAAGCTTTGTCTGAGTTGTTTATTATTACCTGTAGTTTTTTAGAAGTTTCTTAGTATTTCAGCATACTCATTTTCCTAATCTCTTGATTTAAAATTTGAGACCTTTAAAAAAATAAACCCTGTACTTGTGTAAAGATCCTGTTTTACAAGGAGTACCCAGTTCTACATATCAAGCCAGGTATTTAATTTCAGTGATCACAGAACAGGATGTATTGAAAGCATTTTCGGGGAGTTTGGGTCCGCTGATGGGGTTCAGCATTTGACACATGTAAAACCTGTAAGTGCCTAAAACCAGAGTATGTACTGCTCTTCTGTACACAGGAAACCATGCCACAAAAACAACCCTGTTTTCTACTGAAGCACCAGAAGTTAAATGTATGTGACTGAGGTTAGGGAAGGAGAGTGTATTGTTACAGTGGACTTTGAAATTTAATTTTTAAATTATAGGAAAGCAGACCTCTCTACTAGCCAACCTTAAATGCAGCATTTAATAATCCATTAGTTTTACAACTGTATGTGAGAAAAATAGTATAGAAGTCCACAGCTAAAAATGCAATTGTGACCTGTTTCACCTTTATTTGTCTTAAAGCAGTGTTGTATAAAAAGTGAATAGCTACAGCAGAAATCTGAAAGTTGTTGTCAATGTGTCTTGATGGCAATAAATACATTGATGGAGAAGAATGGAAGTTGACAGATAGGCAAAGGAATAAATAATTAGCTTGGAGGATTAAATTCCAGACTTGATCAAATACTGGAATAAGGATTAGGAGAACCTTAAGTAACTTAAATTAACTTCTTGAGGTGAAAAACAAAAGAGTGAAGAGGAAAAAAAAATGTTTAAGACTTCATTTTTTCTTAATATGAAAAACTGGATAACGCTATAATAAACTAAGCTAAAGCTTATAAAACATTTAACAGTGCCAGGCAGAAGAGAGGTCTTTTTCAAAGCCTCTTCATGCTACAGAAGTGGTTTAGATATCCAACATGACAGTCTGAAACTATCTGATTGTGCACCTTTATTTTCTATGTTCAGTGAGCTAAGGTCTTGCTATGTGAAAGTGGTAGAATCAGTGAATTAAAGCTTTTCTGGATATTATTTTTCTTTTGGGTGGATATGAGCTGAAAACACTACAGTAAAAACACATTGAAGTCTTGTTGACTTTAGAGCACTTTAGAGCATGCACTTTTCTCAAGAAAAGCTGTCAGACCCCTCTGAACCAAGAGAGGCTCACAACTGGGGCACATCTCTCTGTGAAGGCTGATAGCCGGCGTGGTGCCTATGACTGCTGTGGGCATCTCACATCTTTTGGGGTGACCTGCAGCAGAGCAGGCACATCACACAGGGTGCCTCATGAAGCCCTCACTGTGTCACTGGTGTGTGGGTACCTGCCTAGAGAAATCATCCTGCTTCAGTAACAGTGCAGAATCGCACAGGGGGGTTTGTGTCCCCCGTGTTCAGGTGTGTGACCAAGTACAGATCTGGTGAGGTTCTGCTGGCAACTGAGGGAAATAAACAGTTGATGTCACACAGACAGTGTGAAGAGCTGTGACTGTTGCTTAATTCTTCTGCTCAGGTAAATTCAACTGAAGTTCCCTCAAGGGCAACGCTACTGTTCCTGACTAATTTGGAGGCAATTTGTTCAGGTGCTTAGTGTTGCTGCAGTGTAACCCTGAAAATAACATGCCTTAAGCTTGTTTATACCTTAAACAAGACCCATATTGTAATTATGGTGTTTAGGCTCTGGAACAAGTACTGCTTGTGGAAAGCTGTACATCCTGCTAGCAGAAGCCCTTTATAGTTGGAGCTGGTGAAATCCTGTACTCTGGACAGCCCCCATCCCACTCTCAACCCCTTTTATTGTGAGAAAATACTAGAAAAACAGTAACTATCTCCAAAATAAAACATCCAAAGAACTATTAAGTCCTTTCAGTTAAAAAGTACCTTGTAACATTATCTGCTCCATTCTCCATGAGTGGCCTCAGAGCATCTGTGAGAGTTCCAGTCAGCAGCACTGGTCACCTTATTTTGACATCACAGTCCTTTTTAGGAGCTGAAGTCCAGATCACCTAAATGGATCTGTCTGAGGAACAAATAACTCTCAAACAAAAACTAATGGTATTTCTCTGGCTGGTACATCCATTGCTATATCTGTCCAAATAGCATGGTGGTAGAGGAACTAGCTCTTAGAACCTGGCATACAAAAATTGTATCTGCATGTAGTTTAAGAGCTGAAGCATCAGTTTTGTTTGATGACAGTTTTAGGGGATGTGCTGTTGAATGGATCCATGTGAAAGGGATGGTGGTTATCATATGGTGGGCGATGAGGAAGGACAGTGGGGTATGTCTGAGCATGTCTGGTTCCCACAACTCCTGTTGCTTCCAAATACCAGGACTCTGCAAGCCTACAGCAGAGCACAGCACTAGGGGTTTGTGTCCCAAAAGTTGTGCTCCCGTGTCTGAAAATTTCGGCTGAATACAGTACAGTTTGAAATAGGAAATAGCTGTCTGTACAAATGCAGTTATTGGGCAGCAGTTATTCTGTAATACTCAATGTGTGGCAACTTACAGCAAAACTGACTTCTGTTTTGGATCTGAATCTTGAAACTTTCAATGCGACATTGCTTTGAGAGACTAAAAGTCAGTCATGTGCTTCAAAATTATAACATCTTTTTCCTTAAAGTCATTTCAAGGTGTGGTATATATGAATAATTTAGTTTTTATCTGTAAACAGATATTGATTGAGTAGTTCTGTTACTTAAAATGGGAAACCTGAGGAGGCTCACAAATCCATGCAATTTAGGAAAGATGTTAGAGCAATATTTTTGCAGTCTAGCATAACTGCTGAGGAAAAATGGGAGAATAAACTAACAAAGTTATTCTAATATAAACTAGTGAAATAAGAAGATGAAATTCAAAAACTGTGGAAAGGCTTCAGGCAATAACTTGCCTGCTCCCTGAGTACCCTCCTTTTTTCAGTGCTCTAAAGGAAGTAAACTGATTAGTTTTTCACCCATCTCTTGTTGTAGTACCTCTGGCACTATACATGCACATATATACATATGAATGTGTAGTCTGACTAGCAAATTTTTCAGTTCCTCTTATTTATGTGATGCTTCTATGCAGAACTTGTACTTAATTTTTCTTTCCCATGCTTTTCTTCTCCTGAAAACCCCTGGAGATATTTGAGTAGTGGAAGATAAAGGCAGTCCAAGATGTTCCAGTAAAAAATAATCACACTAAAAGAAAACTGGTTCCTCTCTGAGTACACAGGATTTCTTATTGACATTACAGGTGTGTAAGTGAATAGTGATCATAAAGCTGGTTGTGTGATCCAGGGTAAATATTCTCCAGATATTGAAGTGTTGTCTGTTTTGAACAAGTCTAAACCAAGCGGAAAGGAGTGTATTGAGGAAACCTTTCTCTCTGATGTTTTAATTTCCTTTTGCTTTAAATGATTGTAAGAGTTCAGATTTTTCTCTTTGGCTAAAACTTCCTTCCAAACTGTCAAATAGAAGAATTTGATTTCTGTCGTGTTTTGCAGTAACTCAGGTGAGGAGCTTTCTGCAACTGGTAATATTAGTATAATATGAGATAGTTTTCTTACATAACATCAATTTTTATACACAATTTAGAAGATAATTCATACCAAGCTAAGCCTTTTTATACATAAGAATGTTTCTTAGACATCTAATTGTAATGTTCATTTATTAATTTGATTCACTAAATACAATGTACTTTAAAAGTTGTTTTTCTGCCTATGATTCATATCTCTTCTCTTGATTTTTTTTTTTTGCAGAGAAACAAATCCAGACAGGTTTGTCTAAATTTCTCTGTAACAGCCGCATGTACTTACATGTACGTCAAGTAAGTGTAGTATGTCTGAGCAGTGTTCTCGTCTGTATTAATAACATTAGAAACTGCAATGATTAAAGTTTTTCAGTTATTGGGATCACAAGTTATGTTTCTTCTCAAAACCTAATTTTTCCCTTGTTCTTTCAATGTATTACTCTAGGACTGAAGAAAGTAGCTCGAAGTAATTCAGACCTGAATTTTTATTAATAGCTCTTTAAATATTTTATTAAACAAGGTTTATCCCTGTATTTACTTGAAAAATGCCTAGTGTAAAGAGAATTCCAGCATGCTAACATTCTGTTTATTTCCTTGAATATGTGCTCCTATTTTTCCAAATCATAGAATGGCCTGGGTTTGAAGGGATCTTCAATGATAGATTAGGCCTAACCCAGGCCCCCATCATCATCAAGGATGTGTTTCACTAGATGGTGTTGCTTAAAGCCCCATCCAGCCTGGCTTTTAACACTTACAGGGATGGAGCATCCACAACTTCTCTTGGCAATGTGTTCCAGAGCCTCGTCCTCATGGTAAAATATTTCTTCCTTGTATCTACTACAAAACTACCCTCTTTCAGTGTAAAACCATTTTACTCTGTCTGGTCACAATGGGTTCGTAGTGAAAATTTTTCACTGTCTTTCTTTTAATCCCCCTTAAAATATTGAAAAGCTGGAAAAAGTTTGTCCCAAAGTGTTTTCTCTTCTGGGCTGAACAATCCCAACTCTCAGCCTGTCTTCACAGAAGAGGTGCTCCAGTCTTTGGATCATCTTTGTGACCTCCTCTGGACTTGCTCCAGCAGGTCCATGTCTTTCTTTTATTGGAGGCCTCAGAGCTAGATACAGCACTCCACTTTGGGTCTCACCAGAGAAGCAGGGTCACCTCCCTGGACCTGCTGGCAATGCTGCTTTTGATGCTTTTTGATACCTTTCTGGGCTGCAAGGGCACAAGTCCCAGCTTATGTCCAGTTTTCCCTATTTTCCTTCTAGATTCTCTTGCAAGCACTTAACCATACTTACAGTTCACACCTCTGTCATTAATCTGTGCAGTGAAAACGTTACAGATGGGCAGTATCTGGTTCCAGAAAGAAAGAACGAAAGGTCCTGTGATGAAAGTCACAAGTTATTCTGCTTGAAGTCCTGCCAGTCTGTATTCTTTTCAGGGAGAGTTTGCCTAATGTTGTGAAAAACAATGCATGGCCTTAATCCTCTAGGAAAGACAAGTAAGGTGAGAACAGTGAAAGCAGTTGTGTAATTGTGCCAGGTGACAGCCTCAATGGCTTTGGCTACATCCCAGTGCTGTAAGAAGTTTCAAGGAATATTTTATTATATTTGTGATTTGTCCCTGTTTAGAATGACATGTAACTGAAATAGTCTCATTTCCAAAAAGAGATGTACTTAGCTAATGCAAAAGTAGATGGACTTTGCATGAAGCTTAATTCCTTGAACATTTAGCTATTAAACTTCCAGACACCTTTGGTATCATGAAAGTATTTAAGAATTTGTGAAAAGAAATTATGTCTAGAACA
Source organism: Atrichornis clamosus (assembly GCA_013400975.1). Taxonomy (NCBI): domain Eukaryota; kingdom Metazoa; phylum Chordata; class Aves; order Passeriformes; family Menuridae; genus Atrichornis; species Atrichornis clamosus. The sequence goes on along the minus strand of WBMZ01012199.1, from coordinate 126,933 downwards.
GATTTCTAGATACTTGCAGTAGAAATATGTCATCTATTGGGATCATTTAGAAGAAAAAAAATAGCAGGGTACTACATCTTCCAGAGAAATTGGATTTTTTTGTGTTTACATTCAAAAAATCTATTTTTGGATTGTTTTTGTGTATTTTTAAAAGTATTATTTATTTCGGTATTTTGTGGGGTTTTTTCTTAAAATTTTTGTTTATGTGTAAAGGAAATGCACCTCCCCAGCTTTGTGAGAACCCCTGTTTTGTTTGTCAGCCGTGGGAAGCTAGCACTTTCAGCCCATACACATTTGCTTGGGTAGCATATGTAGATTGGGAACCTGTTTTTCAGAGGTAAAATTATGGAAATTAGTAACTCTGCTGACAAGTTATTTGTAGCCTAGAATGAAATTCTAACAGGAACTTAGAGTAGCAATTAAAGCACCTTCTTTTGCTAACTATGAAATCTAGCACCAGATAGCTGTAAGTGTACTTTGTCAATAGCCATATAATAAGGAAATTTTACACAATGTCCTTTGGATAATGTGGCTCTTTTTTGTTTCAAATGCACTGAGCTTTGCTAACATTACCTGTCAGTAAAAATTGTTAGTTACAGTACATTCCAGGATGTGCAGCTGTTTGTCTGCTTGCAAAATAAAGAATATATTTGTTGTAGAGACTGTGCAAGGAGACCGGTCCCTTGGTGACTGATATTTCTTTCCGGAGAGCTTGAAACCAGGAATCTGGAACTGTTAAGAGACTGCAGCAGATGCATGTTAAAACCAGCATAAGCTTTTTCAGTCACAGATTGAAACCAATTCTCATGCTGTAGTCATCAGCTGCTTTCACTCAGATTCTTCTCTTCTATTGTTTTTCAAATAGGAACTGTAAAAAAACCCCTCACTTCCCAAGCTTCTTACCTGAAAGAAGAAACTAAATTTATAATATTTGAAGCCTGTTAAAGTAATTTTTAACATGGCAGAATTCGAGAAGTGTCTATGACTTTACTAGATGTTGATTATTTTTGGTAGGAAGATAGGTTTAAAGAAATTTAAGTTAAATAGTGATGTTTGTAAGATCCAGTTAATCAGAATCAAGCTCATTATGGACAATTTTTCTAGTTCTGATGACTGTACACTTTAAAAAAAAATACTGTCATTTTGGACATAGATTTCACTGCTGTTTGTCAGTTTATATAGAATACTATTCTCTTTGAATCAGAAAATATTTTCTGGTGTTTTATCACTTACAACCTTGGGACAATCGGTAAATATTTTTTGCTAATGTTTATGCTGTTAGCTTGAAATCACTTGCCAGAATTTTTACCTTTAATAACTAAGACATCGCCTAATTATTTTTGATAAGATGAGGTTTATTAGAAAGAGGTCTTGGTCCTGTGCTTTTGTCCTGGTCCTGTATACACTCATACCAATTTCATTAGGCTGCTGGTGATGGCTGTGCTTTAGGAAGAGGTACCTGGAAAAAGCCTGCTTTCTGAATCACAGGTGCCCCTGTAGCAAGTGTCTGCATCTCCCATTGTGGTCAAACCTAATTTTAATTCTGCAGAGGTGCTTTCACTCTTTACAGAGGTAGGTGGAGGATTTGCTCCAGTGTTGGAGACTTCTAATGTTTACAGTTTTATTTGTGGCTAGTCTGTTCTCACTTGTTTTCGTATCATCTTGTGAGCTAAAATAATTCTTTCCATTACCTGCTATTCAGACCCTGGATATTTTCATAGACTGAGGTCTTCTGTGATGAGCATGCTTGTTGAAAGAGTAAATATGTCAAACTCTTCTGCCTGCTACTGCGAAAGTGCACTCCCTTCCCTTGACTGCTGCACAGTTTTTTAGTCATTCCTCTGGTTTGAGTCTTGCTCTCCTGAACAGTGTAGGTAACATGCTTTTCTTTGCATATATACATACACATCTGTCATAAATAACATCTCTAGGTGGAGTTCTGTCTTTGCTGGAATCACTGCTCATGATTTTTCTCTTCTGTTCTTACTGGAGAGGGACAGGTGAAGTCAGTGTTGTCTTGCTGCCACAGGCATGGATAAACTTTGTCATTAACTGTTGTATCGTGGCAGCATTTCTGGTACAGCTTGGAGAAGGTTGGACTCAATGAATACAATGTGAATAATTCTATACTTCTAAGACTAATCATCAACATGCAAGCTCATGTGGCTGCATTACAAACAGATTCTTATGCACATTATAAGCAAACATGTGGCAAGACATGTTTTTCTTCATGCTTAGCTGTGACAGCTGCTCTGAGCAGTGTTGTGATGGTGTAGCAGATGCTTTTGGAGCTCAAGGGCATATGGGGCTTTGAGGTCCTGGGTGGACCTGGTGAGGTCCTGGTACACAAATAAGGCTGTGAGGTGATAACTGAAGTAAAAAGAGATGCAGCATGTTTGGTTCCTTCACTTGCGGTGTGTTGGAAAGGGTACAGACCAATTCCTCAGCAAACGTTAGGATTCATCAATATGAGCTGGTTCTAAGAATGGTGGAAAATCTCTGGTCACTTGAAGTGATCCTTGATTCAAATGAAGGTCAGTGTTCTCACACAGGTTGCTGAGGTAGCTGCTCATCTAGAGTTGCCCTGAGGATGAAGAAGGCCAAATTCAATAAAATAAGTACCCAGTCAATAGGAGAGAAGCTTGGTGATGTTTGTCTATATTAAAAGTACAGCGTTTCAAGCATCAATAGGTGTTGAGATTGTGGGTATGTGAGCCTCAAAGGAAGCTGTGGAGTGTATATGGTGCTGGCACATTTCCCAGGCTCTTGAGTAGAATGGTTTTGGAGTTGTCTTAGTTCCCAGTTCCACCATGCGAATTGCGTGCCGTGCAATGGAAGAGATGGTTGATTAAATAAATGGGATCAGTCACCAGTGCTGACAGGCAGGTATGATGAAATGACATCCACACTGAGAACATTGTCATGGTAGGCCTGAATTTGAGTCTTGAGATGGTCGGAATGCTGTCAGGTTGGGCAAAGAGTGGATAGATAGAAGCAAATGTGGTGCACCCCAGGAAAGTAGGTACCAGCTGGTCACTTTCTTATCAAGCATGCATAATGCCTGACTGAATGTAATGGGAATTTGGGCTGAAAAATAGGGCATACGACAGTGGTATTCCTCAAGAAGTTTGCTGGGTGAGTATTGTTTCAAACACAGGAGACCCTGTGCAATCAAGCAACACAGGATTATGCCTGGCAGATACAGCAGTGGAAAGGCAGCTGTGGTCAAGGGCTGCAGGAAATACTGTGAGCTAATAAATTTTCAATCTCAGAACAGAAAAGAGATGACCAGAATAATTTTTTTACCTATGTGGTCTCTAAATGGTTAAAGGATTGTGCTACTTGCATCACTTTGATTACAGGATAAAAAACAAGCCATCCCTAAGCCCACACATTTCAGTGAGTTTCTCTAGAAGAGCTGAAGCTGTGCTTTATTGTTTAATCACATACTAAGTGTCTCTGTGTCATCCTTTGTATGCAGATAAGTCTTTTGTGCATCTTATCTTTTTTTGTGCAGTAACAGATTGGTTGTTTTGTCATTATCTTGTGGTACAAGACCTTTTCCTTTTGTTTCTGAATGATAATATCCTCTCTGCTGAAGGATTCAAGTAATCAGGCACAAATTTCACACACCTTTGGCTGCCAAAAATGTCATGCAGTTCTGTTCCCATGCTTGTATTTTTTCCTTCCTTGTGTCAGCAAAAACAGTGCTTTTTTGTCAGACTGAGGAACTCAATCATGAGGTCAGTTAGCCTTTTTTATTTTCCCCCAGCAATCTTTTTATGTGAATCAGTTCTTCAATCTGCTATGTTGTACAGCTAAGCAGATGCTTTTGCTACCACAGGGAGCTCTCAGGCTAAGTGAAAGAAGACAGAGCAGGTATAATATGCCTGAGGGTTGGGAATTATGCAATCACTTCACTTGGAGGCAATGCTTAAAAATTTGTTTTCATAAAAGCCTCAGTCTGACTTTGCACTTAGATATATTGGTCTGTATCCCATGTCACTGAAACCACCCCTGCTCTGATTTGTTTCTTTTTTCCTGTGTGTTTTGTCTTTACGTGTTAAGGAAGCCTCTCAGCTTAGTGGGAGATGTCACACAAACGTTAACATTCTTTTGAGCCAAGTTTTATTACTGCAGTTTGGGTTATGTTGCAAGATTTAGGCTTACCTAAATTGTAGAAGAAGACTTCTTTTAGTTTGATACTCCTCCTTCCAATACTCACTGTTACCATTTTTCCTTTAGCAACTCCACTGTCCAACTAGGCATTAATAGTCATCTAATGTTCACTAGTAGCTTTCCCTGTAATGTCTGAATTGGAAAAGATAATAGATTGTTTTCACATTACGTACTTTTGACACAGCCATTTCGGAATTTGATGTTTAATGTTTCAGTTTCTTTAACCTCTCTTTAAAAAGCATTCCATGACCTGGAGTTCTGCTGTAAACCAAGAGGCAGTAGCAGTTGGTCAGATCACTTTTTTTTCCTTTTTCCATTCCTCTTTGTTGTTTGCTATTTTAAGTTTTCCTAAATTACAGATATAACTTATTCAGCCTTAAATCGATATAATATCTGCATATGAGAATTTTAATGGAAATTTTGTAGAATGTTTGGATTGTGAAAAATTTTTAGGAAGGGTGATCCTCTCTAAGCCAGTTTTTGAAGTATTTTCTTCTGTTGGAACATTCAGTACTTGATACAGCTTTGCTTTGTTTCTCAAATATTAACTTGTATACCTGAAAAAACTGCCTTTGAGTAAGGCTTATGATCCGTAACGTGTACGTTGTGCCACTGTAGTGTTTGTCATTTATTAGTGCCACTTGTCACAGTAAAGTGAGAGATTTACCTTGCAGAGCAGGCAAATTTGACCCAGGAGTGCCTAAATACAATGGATATATGGAAAACAAAAGATGCCGAACACTGAGCATTTTTTCCATTAATCTTAACCTTTTTGTGTAGCTATGTCTAATGATTAATTCTGTAGTTAGTTCTTATGAGTATGTGTCTCTCAGGATCAGCAGAGGCAGGGTTGTGTTGTGGGATGTATATGAGAAAGGCCAATGTAGCATCTGCAATTCACATGTGTGTATTGTGTGTTAAAGAAACCCTTTGCCATATAAACATCTCAGTAAGTAAATATGTAGCTGACATACATGTGCATGTCAAAGTATTTTTATATTTCTACTAGGAAACAGAGTTTTAAAAATATTCTTCCTCCTTAGCAGTTGTTTGTTTCTGTGTAGCTTTTCAATGCAAATGGAAAACGAGTGCAAGTGAAGGAAGGACTGAGGTTGTTCAAAATACTGGAAATATTAACTGAGGGAGGAAAACTGGTAGTCTTTAATCCTGATCTGCAGTCTTTTTTTAAGGATACATGAGAGAGTTAAAATTACATTGTTTCTTAAACTGGTTACATCAAGTACTGAATTATTTGCTGCAGTTCTAGTTTGTTTCTCTAAAATCCACGATACTAAAGGTCACTTATAATTAGTTGTGACAGAGATACTTCAACAAAACAGGACAATACACAGAAGGCAAGATACTGTGACTTACTTCTGTATTACAGCTGAACTAGAGTGGTGGAAGTTTGGTAGACATAGATGTATGATTTTACTGTTCAGGATTATTTCCAACTTCTTCAAGAGACACTTGAAGAGTACATTGTTTAAGGATTTTTTTTTTCATTGGTGCAAATGAACAAAAGTAGATATTTTTATTGTCTTAAAAATTAATATAACTTGTGTTGTAATTTCAGGTTTACTTTTACAGTATAAACATAATTCCTATTCTTAGGCCCCTTAATTGCTGTAAATTAAAATGAATTATTAAGTGTTAGTCCATAAGTATTTAAAATAAATTTGATCTAGTGCTGTAATATTTAAGAAATGTAGATAGATTGGTGCTGAGACTGAACCATCAAATAATAAATAATGCATTTATAACATTAAGACATGAAAACATTGCACAGATATTTCAGTGTATGAGTAGTTGACATGTAAGTCCTTTAAGTAAATGTTGTCGATCGATATGGTGTTGTCCACTAATATTTACACATTGTACAAGCTAAAAGCTTTAGCTTAATGATTTATGAAATGTATTTCCCAAGTTACAGGTCTATGAACTTTTAAATATGTTCCTCATCCTTCCTGTTTATGTTTTTCTCTATTTTTATTTGTCAACTCCTATGCTTTCTCAAATTCTTGTGTGTTGTGCATAACTATCTACAAGCCATGCCATCTCTGCCTCCAATGAATCCTGAACTGCAGATGGTTGGGACGGTGTTTGGAGGCAGTACACTTTAAATGTCTTATTCTCTTCTGCTTTTGACCACTGTTGAAGGCAGAGATCTGGAACAAACTTACCTTTGCTCTGATCTGGTGCAGCTGCTCCTTATGCTGATGAGTATTTAGCGTGAGGAAAACTTTTAGCTATGTTTCAAGTTCATAGCACCAAAATTTGCTAATACAAATGCTTCACCAGTAGCCTTAATTTTTCAATCACTCAGCCAGACCTTCAAGTTTGTGGCAGTGCATGAACTGGGAGGTTTCTATTACTCCATTGTAAGGAATGTGTGTTTTTTTCTTAATGAAGAGTATAACGTGTTCTAATGTTTAAAGGTAGGGTGAGAAAACTTCAAAGGAAAGCCTGCCTTCTGGCAGGTTTTTCTCTAGTGTCGGACGCTGACTGACATTTGACTTCTCCAGGTCCTTTAAGGGCAGGTAAGATTGACTGAAGTCACAGAGTACCTTCTGGCATTTGGAGCTACCCTTTCTGGTGATTTCTTCATTGATGTACGTCAACCTCACTCTTAAAAATAGTTTAAAAGGTAAATTATTTCTTAAATAGTTTGAAATTTATTTCTTTCAATTATTTCTTAGTTTATTTGTACAATCTGAAGATGCTTCCTCTTATACAAGGACATAAAAGTGTGTAACCATGCTTTGTTCTCCATCTGCTGCAGCACAGTGATTTCTCAAATGGTGTACTCCCACCTCTGTGAAGGGTGGCTTACACCTCCAGCATCTGCTACTAGCATGAAAGATTTTGGGGCCTTCCCCAGAGTTTTTGAAATGTATGGTGACAAGTCTGAAGACTCTGACAAATTCTCTGAGGTTTTCTTCTAGTATCTGATTGCTACAGAGACTGGAGTAGGCTGCTGCTAGATGCCACAAGTAATGAATATCAACATATTCTACCTAAATGAAATTCTTGGAAAGTACAAGTTTCACATAGTTTTACTGCTTAACTTGGTGGTTTCTTCTTTATCCATCTTAAACTCACTTTCTTGATGCTATTTACTATGAAGAATAACTGATACCTTTACTCAGCTCTTTTGGCCAGAATCTATATATGCCCTGGTGCTTGTGGTGAAGTTTGTACTGCTAAATGACTTCACAGATTAGCACATCAAACTGAAATTGTTTTGTATTCAAATAGTTGAATATAGGTTATATTATTGGTTATATGTTATTATTATAGGTTATATTATATTATTGAAATAGGTTATATTCACTAGACTTAAATGCTTATAATAATTTCCTTTTCTCAAAGAAGTAAGCTGACTCCAATACTCTTCCAGAAGATCACCTTGCTTTGAATTTTCCCTTACAAGAGTTGCTGGAGTCACATCAGTAAGGATAGAGCTCTGCCATTGAGGAGTTCCTTTTCTGTACTGTCTCTGAAAGAAGCTAAACCAGAATTTAGCAAACTCTGTTACTTAATGTTATGGCCACTTGTACTCATCTATATATTCAGAAAAGGAAGCAGGTCTGTTCCTTATACTGTCTGCCTGTCTTTGCCTCCAACTGTATCTCACCACCACATCTTTGAATGCCTGCCAGAAGGGTTGTGTTTTTGTTCTTCCTCTGTTCTGCATTTGGACACAGATTGTAGATTTTCCATTTCATTGCAGTGATATCATCATGAACATCCCTTCTAATGTTTGTGATATAGTGGAGTGTGTCATCAGCTGACATGGTATCTCATGTGATATTGTACATAAAATGATGCAAGGCATCAGCCATCCCTGATGATAGCTCCGATTGCTGACCTGTAAATTTTAAATTATTTCTGAATCCTGCAAGGTGAGACAAGGCTTTTTTGAGCAACAACCCATCCAGATTGAGATGACATGGAAGCTGGTTTCCTCAGCACACTTGGATGGCTAAAGTACAGCATTTCTGTGTAACTCTGCACAGCAGTTCCATGCAGTACAGAGGGATGTCTAGCATTTTCCCACTGAAATAGCAGCTGTCATGCTTCAGCATTGACAGTTAACAACCATAATGTATCACATAGACAGAAGTATGAGGTCTTTCTCCTATGTAGGGAAGTCATTGACTTTGGGAGTTTGTCTTGCAGGATAATTCAGTTTGGCCAAACATCTGGGCTGCTAGCGAGAGAGTCACCACTGAAGTTAAAAATACCACAACTTCAAATAAGAATTCCTAAGCCTTACCTTTCTTTTTTTACTTTAAAAAGCAGTGGCAGTCAGGCACTGCTGTCTTTAGCAAAGGAACCTTTCAGGGCCACAGCTGTGAGCGGTCTGCTGTTTCCCCTGGAGGAGAAGGATGTGAATATGAATGAACACTCCCCAGAAGGAGATATGAGGGCTCTTAATTGTTCACTACAGAAAATACTTTCTTTTGCGTTCACTGTCCTCTGTCTTTCTGCCTTAAGTGCTGTCATCTGATTTTGATATTCAAAGACTGTAAAGTAACCAAGAATACAGCAGCATGTTCCAGCTATTTGTGTTCTCTCAGATGGAGGAGATGTGAGCACTTCTCCTGCCCCAGCAGCTCCAGTCATGCTCAGTCGTAATGTGAGTGTAGCACAGTATCTCCTAAATCTGTTGGTTACTGATAACACAAACATTAGGAATACAGCAGAGTGGAATTTGAAAGCACTGTGGTTAGTGGATGAAGTGTGCATGTCGTAGGACTTTTTCTGAACAGCCTACCAGGTAGGCAGTGGTTTAATATTTCTGTCTCATTTTATAGTAAATCAAGGTTTATGCAGACCAGAATGATGGCACAGCTTTGTGGTAGGGTGCTACATATATTCAAGATTTTGTCCTAAAATTACTTAATGTTTGTAATGAAGCTGGTCTCCAAAACTTTGTAATCACTAAAACATGTATAAAAATAGAAAAACATGTTTCATTTTAAGAGTGTATCAGGTACCACAAATAGAGTTAAAATAGAGCCTTATGGGTGCCTTCACAGGTGCTAACTGCTGATATTTTTTGTCACTACCTGGACTTTATCTTTCATAATGTTGCTAACCCTTTTTTCCTTTGAAGTGTATCAGACGCTTTGATCAATAGCTAGTCTTGGGCTCAGTGCAGAAACAGATACTATTTATTTGTTGGGGTTAGTAGTTCTGGTGAGATGCAGAAGATACAGTTTCATTTGTCTTATTTAGTCAAAATAACATGTATGTCTAGTTTGAATTTTAGTATAAATCACCTGTGAATAATTAACTTTCATGTGCTGCCAGTTTTAGAGTAGACACTTGTAGTTACAGTGTTTTTGCCCTATGAAACCAGTACTGTGTCAAATCAAAAATATGCTGGTTTATACACCAGGGTTTTGCCATAAGAAATTTGGTAAGGAAAAAGCTGCTGTCTTTTTCAGCAAGGGGTTTCAACACACAGCACTGGATCAGACGTCAGCACCCTCGAAGACAGCTGGCCAACTTGCATGGGATTCACAACCACCTGTAGGTTAGATAAGGACTTTCCTGATCATCAGTAGGAGAAGCTGAGAACATGAGGTCCTAGTTCCTGTCTGGAGAGAAATGTCCTACTTCACATGGAAAGGTAGTACCTGTTTCCTCCCAGAAATCCATATCCTGGACCTCTGAAACAAGACCTTTCTTTGCATGGAGGTTGTTAATACATGAATTTGTACTGCATATAATTTGTGGGGTTTCTTTTTTCTTTATAAACTAATGTTAGAAGTAATTTCAAGGTGATAAAAAAATCCTTACTTCAAGTCTCAGCCAAAATTGAGCATTTGTAACCCAGTTCAGTTTTGATTTCATTTAGAAACCAATTGGTAGAAAGGAATAAGTAGAACTGAGTTGGAGATCAGATAAGATAAGCATAAATTTCTGTGGTCATCAAATACATAACTTTCTTTCAGATCTTTGTTACACAAACATGATTAACTGTGAGTGGTTTCTGGTTTTTGTTGGGCACATTGGCCTGTGTCCATCTGTAGTTCTGTGAAGAATTTTACAGCTGGACTTAACAGAAGGAGGTGGCATTCATGTGTAACACTCTTAGAAAAGACAAATATTCATAGATACTGCATTTCAACGAATCTGGAAGAAATAGATAGACAGTAGGTAGCCTGAGGTGCTCCATGAATGCACAGTCTGTGAAAGCTCTGCAGAATCTGTGTTGCGCAGAGTCATGCAGGGGATACTGACATTTGTTACACCTTATGACTTTAAAATGCAGTATTTAATGCTGAGTGTACTCTAATGCTTCTTCAAAACTAGAGAAACAAAAAAAATATCAAGTTCACAAATGTAAGACAAAGCAACAGTGTTTTTCATCATTCTCCACAAAATACCCGTTTTGAGCAGTAATTTAAAAAAAAAATACATTCTTTTTCTCCAAGTTTTATATTAATACAGATTTATTTATTTATGTTAAATATTTGCATATTTTAGTGTAGTAGGTAATTTTTTCTTTTCATTACTGGCCTGTTCATTCACTATTAAGTATTTGTATTTCACTTTATTCTGATAAATATTGGAAGATCAGAAACCCACTATGACAAAATGGAATTTTTGTTTTTCCCTTGCAGTCATTAGGATTGAAACTGTCCTTGGGTTTTTTTTGTCATGCCTGTAATCTTTGCAGATTCTTTACCTCTGATTCACTTTATTTGATATCCTGATATACTTACTTCTAGATTTTGAGGTATCTACAAATGGAGTGTGCTGTGTTTAAATTCCATAGGAATTTTGAAAAGAAATTAGATTATTTGTGCAGTGACTTTTGAAGAGCTGTCAAGAATTGGTCACAAGATTGAAGGTCAGTCTACATTTACAGTATAAACTGTGGAGTAAAAACCACAGAGGATTGTGAAACCAAACTCTCAGGAAATGGGGAAACATGATGGCTTTAGTATTATGTTACCCAAACATGTTCACTGTTTACTGTCAGGTAAGTTCCTGCTGGGTCTTTCCTGACGTTGAAAATAAGCTATGTTATGTAGATGTTGAAATCATCTGTTTTGGGAAGGCGTTGCATTACCTTTGAGTCAGATATATTTGTAGCCTGACCTCATAATGCTACATTTCACCTCCGCTTTTCCCTTCATCAACTGGACTTGCTACTATTTTCTACACACAGTCAACTGTGCTCAGATCAAGTAAGACTGTTGGGTTATAGAAATCCTATTTGAATGAAATAGCTGTATAGACAAGTGAATATATGAGCTTTGTGCTAAATAGATGCTGTTTTATTGCTTTCAATTAATGTATTCTTTAGTACCATTCTCTTAGTTTCACAGTTAAGACAAGCATGTCCTGACTGGTATTTGTTGATGGAAATTTGTTAATGGAGATTTGTTTTTTCAATTACAGAGATGAAAAACATGACAACTCTACATGATTTCAGAAAATCTTACTTGCTTAGATAGCATTGTTTTGAGTAATGGGAACGTTTTAAGTGGTGGCAGTTCCTGCTTCATCTTTTTTCAGGGAATGTGAATGCATTTGTCATACATTTGGGATGAAGTGCTCTAAGGCAACCAGGAAGTAGAAGACATAGATTTAGTAAATAGTACATAGATTTACACCTAGTTGAGGTTGTATGTGCAATCTTTATACATGGCATTCCCGGTTTATGATTGGCTTTTTAATTCTGCATAGTAGTGGTATTTGAGACTTCTTGACATAAGACCTGATATGACTGCTACACATCAGGTGAGAGGCCGTCAGGATTCCCAGTACTTGACTGCTGGAACTCCTCTCTCCCTTACCACACTGACATCCCCACTGCCCTTTCAACGTGTCTGTACCTTGCTGGGGACCTAGAAACTGTTTTGGCATACTGCTTCTTCACAGAGCTGACTACAATGTGAAGAGTCACCCTTATCCTATTTGAATTCCTGAAATAGGGGAGATCTATTCCAGTCCAGGTCCCTATTTCACCCACTGTTCCCCTCAATTATCTGCTGCCTCTGCATGCAAAACAATCCTGCATGTCCAATAAGAGGAAAGGCTGACATTGACTTTGCAGTTGGGAAGTTGAGTTACAGGGAATTCTACACGTCCCCTCCAGGGGAAAAAAAGGTTACATTGTACCATTTCTGGAAATGCAATGACAGGGTAGGGCAGGGGAAAACATACAGGCAGAGCAGGGCTGAACCAAATCATTGCAGTCAGAACCCAGGAGCAAGGGGTGAGCATCATGAGTAGCACAGTTGTATCCATACTTTGAAGTAATACTTGAAATTTTAGTGTGGTTTTAAAGTCATGAAGCCAAGCTGTTACCACTATATCATTTGCTGTATTGCCATCTTAATGTAATTATCCTCCAGATATGTTTAAGTTTTCTTCAAATGTATCTGAAATTTGGGTTGAAAAAAATGATAGGCATTTTGTACTGTTGTCTGAAATTTTGATGATTGATTTCAGGGGATGGCTGCAGCTTCAGAAGCGTTTAGTTCTCCAGATTTGCCATTTCAGCATGTACAGTCGAAATTTCAGCCTTTCTATGTGTTGTGGTAAAAAATGCAGGGCTGTATGGGAAGCCTTTTGATTGACATTTTCACCAGTGCTTTGCTCTGGTCCTGTTCTTTTGCCTAGACTGGAGGAAAACTCAATCCTGAAGACATGTTCTTTTTTACTCAGGTCACTGTTGCCACCTCGTGGCATTGGCCAAAACCACCATCAAATGCTCCATGCCCTACATCAGTTGCTGACAGATGTCACAAATGAGATGGATGTGGGATGCACGGAGTGGAGCACGTGGATCAGTTCTGAGACTTCACGTCTCTGCAACACTCAGAAGTTTGTTAGGTAGGATTTCTCATCGAAGTGCCACATTCCTTGTGTGCAGAGTCAGTGGGAGTCTATTCTTTTCCTTGTCCCATTTATTTTCTAGTGGATAAAGATAGTAGCTATTGTGCATGCTGAGCCTCAGGTTTTGGAAACACACTGTATAGTCCTAAACCTTTAGGAAGAATTGCAGTCCCATCTGCCTGAACAAGTAAATCATCTTAAGTATGTGCCATAATTCAGCTTTCTACAAACAACATGTTGAGCAACAAGACTAAGAAGTCTTATTCAGATCTTGTTATCCACAGCTTTTTTTTTTAACTCAATACTTGAAATAGTTCATGAAAGTCTTGCAATAACCCTGTGAAGTGGTATTCAGTCTGGCTGAGCCCCAGAGTGAAAACTGTGCTATTATTGTTGCTAAAGCATTCTAAGGGCTGAAGCATGAGTTTCCTGTAAAGTGGATAAAATCCTAGAGAAGTTAGACATACTTCTAGTAAATAAACACATTTGGACTCCAGCAAAAATTCTGATGTATTTTGTTTGGTTGGTTTTTTGTTTTTAACTCAGAGCAGTCAGTAAAAGTCCAATATTGAGTTTTTAATGTAATGTTGACATTCTAACCAGAGCTTACACCTCTAATTTGCCTGAACCTTGCTCACTAGCATAAGCCTGCTTAATAGAGGAAAAAATGAGCAAGGTATGGATTTTCAGTTGTCATAACTAGGGGGGAGATTATCCAAGCCCTTCTTTTTGAGACAAATACTTACTTTTAGCTGCAATTAATTTATTATATATTTATTAAGAAAAGAAAAAAAAGCCAGAGGAGCTAGTTTTGGTTAAAATTCTCCTAGCCAAAAAAAATAAAACTAAAGGTTAGCGATAACTGGGGTCTTCTGTAAGTGGATACCACATGCCTATGCTGGCATGGTAAATGGAAAGGAAGAAGAGGAAGATAATGCTACTCTGGTAGACAGTCACTTTCACTTGGACCAGCCTGAAGTGCTGTTTCCTCATGTGTGCTTTAGTTATGAAAATGTTACTATAAACCAGAGAAAGCAAGTGCTGGAAATCTTCCCTCTAAGACTGCCATAAATGATGAGTTCCTAAATTTCCTCATGTATTTACTTTCTAGCACTTGTTCAACATATTTTTAGTTAATATTAAAAAAAAAAAATCCAATTCTTGCAAGTGCTCCTCTTTCTTTGTGATTCAGTCTAAGCTTTATGCAAATAATAAACTGATTTAAGCCGATTTGGAACAAGCAGAAATCAATATGTTTATTTAAAGGAATACCATATAGTTAGGTACATCTGGCTGGTGAATATAAACTACAGCCAAACTCAATTTTAAAGAGCAAACTCTGCTTAGGTTTAATATCCATTTAAATCTCCCTTTTAATCTCTTAATTAAATTTGTACTAAAAGGAGATTATTCACAGGTATTTTTTAGGTTTTTTTTGTTTGAAATTTTATCTAGATAAGATTCAGTTGATATGCAGGTTGTGTTTTGGGTGTTTACATGATTAATGGCTTAGGTGTCTCAGAGAAAAAGGGCATAGTTTGATTGTTACACATTAGCAAAATACTTGGATCGTTTGCTTGGGACTGGAACACAACCCTCACAAATGGAGCCACATGTGTTTTCCCACATGTACACTGCTTTTATATGAACAGAAACCTTCCTTTTTTAAGCTAATATTCAGTTTCCTGTTCTGTCAGCAACACTGCCACACCTTAAAAAAACAAACCAACAAAAAAGTTTTTAAAAATGTACTTAACACTTTGTATTCTCAAGCTCTTTTTGAGTTTTGTGACTATGTGATCCTAGATTTTCCGGTTTTAATTGAAACATCCCTTTTCAATTAAAATTGTTCTAGCACTGTGTTTTGATGCGTAAGCATTGCAATACCTTTAACATCTTGTTGAGAGGAGATTTGGTGTAATATCTCTTCTCTGGCCTGTTGGGGTGCTGTCTGGTTCTGCGTAGCACATTGACTCCCCCTACTTGTCTGGGGAATCTGTGGCGCTATGACATGACTTTTGTTTTTGATGCTGGGATTTTTTTCATATTTATGTTTTTGGTGCTCTGCCCCTCAGATTTCTTAGGCCATGCTTTTATTTTTGCAAAGGTTGCAACTTCATATAATAGCATGATCATTTAATAAGAATTTTACCATAAACTACTGCTGGGAAGCTTATTTTTCTGTGACAAAACTAGCTCAGATCTGCTGTAGTCTTTACCAGACCAGAGGATTGCACTTTCCTACTTCCATTCAGTGACCATTCCAGGTCACTGTCTCATTCTCTCCAGCACTGCTCTTTGCTTGGCATAGCAGTGTCGGCAGGAACAATCTGTGTGTGGTCCTTTTAAAGGAATAAAAATTAAAATAATGAGTGAAATTTTTGGTATTGGAAGAAACAGCGCTATAAGCCAGTGTCGGTACCTGTTGTGCTATTTGATTAAAGGCACTCAAAAACACCTTCTCTTTAACTTCTGTCACATCCTCTCTGAATTCTCAAACATTCAGCAACTATCACTGCTTACCAGCTATTTCTGGATAGCTGTGCTGGGTTTGGCTGTGGTAGAGTTACTTTTCTTCATAGTACCTTGTATGGGGCAGTGTTTTGGATTTCTGCTGGAAACTGTTAATACAGGGGTGTTTTCCTTACTGCTGAGCAGGGCTTTTCTGCTTCTCACCCCACCCCAGCAGTGAGTGGGCTAGGGGTGTGCAAGGAGTTGGGAGGGGACAGAGCCAGGGCAACTGACCACAACTGACCACAGGGATATCCCAGACCATATGGTGTGCTCAACATATACACCTGGGGGAAGAAGGAGGAAGAGAGGGAAATTCAGAGTGATTACGTTTGTCCTCCCAAGTCACTGTTACATTCGATGGAGCCCTGCTGTCCTGGAGATGGCTGAACACCTGCCCATGGGTAATGGTGAATTAATTCCCTGTTTTGCTTTGCTTGTGCATGCAGCTTTTGCTCTACCTATTAAAATTTCTGTAGCTCAACCCATGAGTTTGCTCATTCTGCTTTTCTGATTCTCTCCCCTGCCCCATCAGGTGGGAGTGAGTGAGTGGCTGTGTGGGGCTTAATTGCCAGTTGGGGCTAATGACAATAATAGCCAAGTAATTGAATATTATTTGATATGTTTACTCTTGCGAAATTGTTTTATGTTTCCTTATGCACTGAAACCTTGTTTTCAATAAGCGCTAACTTCTGGATAAATAAACTCCTCTCAGTGCATGATATCTACATGACTACAATAAAACCTCATATTATTAGTGGGTTTTGGCAACATGGTATCTAAAGCCAAGAAATCAGAATTTTATCAGAGTTCACATCTCAGAAGTTGTAGTGTTGCTTTTTGTGTGAATTTTCAGAGTGATTTTGAAAGAAAAAAGGTAATCCAGTGAAACCCTTTCCGAGAGCTGAGAGCAGTCTTGTACCCTGTGCTGTTCTGTAACAAATAATGATCATCCTGGGGTTGAAAGGTGAGGATGAGTCTGAGCCAGCATCCCAGACCTATGCTGAGGCTGCTCTCACTGAAAAGTCCAACATTTAGTGGCAGATGCAGATAAAATTTATGAAGAAAGCTGCCTTTTGAAGCTAAGTGAAGGCGTTTCCTTACCTCTTAACCAAAGGAGCTTTTGTATAGAGTCCACAATATCTTGAAAACAATTGCTGTCACTACTTGGAAACTTGAAATATCAACATTTTTGTGACAGGGACAGAGGTTTGGAAGATGGACACTGCAGGCTGTCTTAACAGTTTGCAAGGTGATTACTATTATGTTGTGTCCTTGTGCTATCAGCTCTGAGTATACATAAACGTGGTTGTGGCAAAATGTTGTAGGAGAGTTATGTTCAATATTAAGCAAGTTGACCTTTATGAAGCCTTTTGTGCATATATCCTCCTGACCTCTCTCTGTGCATTTTCTGCTGGGGAGAAGAGCTGAGGTGAGGACTATCTGTTAGGAAAGTTTAATTGTATCCATATGGAATTCAGGATGTGTCCCCTATATGTTGCTCTTTCCTATCCCTCGCTTGGTAAGCTCATTGTGAGTTCACTTGTCACCCCATACAGCTGTGTATTCTTCCACTTCATTGTCAAAAGGAGGTCCTTAGACATACTTTTGTACAGCTTACTCCGTAGTGAAGTCCTAGATTTTGCTTATTTTGTCTGAAGGCTACACCCCTGGTGTGGTGTGGGTTTGTTCAACACTGTATTTGTCTTGTACTGCTCTTACCATTTGGCAATGAAAGAATGGACAGACAGGAAACCAGTAGCATGGTGGACATTGGATGTTTTAATGGGATAGTCTAGAAGCAGGAACGGAGGACAGCATGGGGAGGGGAGAAGAATAGAATGAAGTGCTGGATGCCAAGCAAGGTACAAATGCTGTTGAGTGATCCCCTGATAAAATTATCAGGTGACAATTACATGTTCTTATAATTTGTTAACTTAAAATTGTTAATTTTTTATAATTTATTAACTACATGGTAGAAATATACACTAGAGTGTCAATCATGGGTCTCCCCAACAGGTGGAAGCATTGTGAGTGCTTCAGGAAGTGGCATAATCATCTGCCTTGGTCTGAAGTCTGTTGTGCAAAGGGGAAATAACGAGTTAAGGAATATCCGGCCAAACCCAGGAGCACACATATTTTTCAGATGTGTATAGCTTATAGCTCCACCTGCTGATGTTTTGTTTTTATTTTGTTTATTTTTTCCCTCTCTTTCAGGGGGATGAATTTTCCTAAGGTAAAAACAGTACTTGATCATTTATGTGCTTGAAGAATGCTTTAAAATTCTGCACTGTAGATAACTGAGATGTTAAGAGTCGTGCTGTTATATGGAAACACCGAATACTGCTGAAAACAGTATTTTGGACATTGATCATAAGCTAAGCACTGTCTAGGTTATCCTGATGTATGTCTGGTTTATGGTAGACTACTATAAAACAGGAGAAAAGTCTCCTACAAATAGGCTGTTGTACTTAATATTTTTAGTTACAGAGCTGTAAAAACAATGCAATTAAAATCACACAGCTAATCAAAATCTTTTTACTCAAAAATAATCCAAAATAATCAAATTGCATAAGAATTGGAATTTGGGTTTGCTGTGCTCACACCTCGCAGAGACTGCATATTGCACTTTCTTTTGCAATAGCAGAAGTAATACAGCTACAGATGGTGTTGCTTTACCTCTGTGTTAGGAAATAACTTTAAAATAGCTTCTTGGTTTGCTAATTTGTATGTCTGTTTGTAACTGTTTTAGTGCCTAACCGAAAGCAGAACAATTTAGATACAATGCAAGAAAGCTGAAACTTTACTTTTTTTCTATGCTGTACCATTCTCTGCACACATTCCCCGTGCACCATCCTGCACACACAATGTCCACGTGCAGCTTTGTGCACACGCCAAGGCACAGACAGCATGTCAGCGCTGCACTCTTTGGCACCTGGGAGTCTGGCAGGTGGATTTCTGCATCCTAGGAGGTGGAAGAGCAGCAGATACTTCTTTTGTGCTGCAAGATCCCAATGCCCTGAGAGCTCATCCAGCAGTCTGACCTAATAAAGAAGGGCTAGAAAACAAAAATATTTCCTGTTTTAGAAAGCTGTGCATCTTGAAACTCAGTGCAATTATGATCTGCCTGTCTGAAAAAAAGGTTGTAATGATGCTGGAAGGAATGCAGAAAAGGACCAATGAAGCAAGTCAAGGCCACGCTTCTGTGCTTGACTGCTTACTCAATCAGTAATTTCTATAAAAATATCTTTAAGGTAAAATCTAGAAGTTAGTAAGGCACCACTTGCAGAAGAGGTAGCTATAGTTGATTTTCTAATATCTCAGCATGGCTTCCAGACTTGAATTTAACAATTTTCCTCTTATTTGTATGAATCATTACTTGTATGAACTATTATTTGTATGGGGGTTTTTTTCTGAGATACCATGTAGGCATCTTGTTGCCCTTATGAGAGGGCAGCATGTTTGGAGATTCCATATATGTACGCACACCAGACCTGATGATACTTTTTTCATCCTGGAAGGTCTTAGAATTAAATATAACAATCTTCCATCATGTTCCCTCTCAAAACATGAGAATTGTTGAAATGCATTTATAGGGTAGCACATAATTTCCCATTATATTTTGAAAATTATACATTTGAAGAAATAATACATGTGAGTGATTCAAGATAGTATCAAATGTTCTCCTTATGCTATATGAAAACTTGCATTATATATCTATATTCCACATGCATTGAAGAGTCTCAGAAGTTAAAAATCTGAGTTAGCCCAAAAAAAATTTGAGTTAGCCCAAACCTCTAGTATCAGAAATAGGTACAACAGCTTGTTGCAGCTACAAAAGACAAATGGCAAAAGGTTTCCTTGTATTTTTCCTCTGGGAATTCTGGCTTTCCCTCTGTGACATTGTCCAAATGTATGGTAGGTTTTAAGCCCTTCATTGTAGGAAGTTATTTTTCTTCCTTGTAAGAGAATTTGCCCTACAAAATTAAGCAGGGTCTACTGATTCTATTTTTAGAGTTTTTGAATTGTTTTGTCCTAACCCTAACCCTATTCCATATCACGTGCCCAGTTTACAATTAAGAGGTTTTTTGAGCTTGGTTATTTAGCATGATTACTAAATAGCAAAGCATTATCCCTAAGTTATGGTGTCTTTTAGTTTATTCCATGAAAACAGCTGGTTAAAAAGCTTTATTTATAGCAGTACTGTGAAAGCCAGTGATTTGTTTAACTATACAGTCCTATATGGGACAGTTGTAGTGCAACACTTTTACTTTTCCATAATTGATCAACACAACATTCTCCACCTTGCTAATTTGTGGGAAAGGAAGTTTCAACAGCATGGCTGTTGGTACGGCATAAAGAATCCATTCCTGCAGTTGTGTGTACCGTGATCTTTCATGGTACTTGTACACCTTTTCCTTTTGCCTCACAGCTGGGAGTAGGGTGGGAACCCCAGGTTTCCTCAGCTGCCATCGGGGTCTGTCATGTGTCTTCACATAACTCAGTAGTTATAGTCAGCGAAAGACACACAACTGATTTAGAGAAAAGGACTGGTAGCTATCATCTGTATAAAGGAGTTGAAGTTGGGCATGGATTGTTTTTATTGTTTAAAGGTTTTCAATCTACTGGATGTGACATTATGGAAGAGCAGAAGTTATGCACCAGACAGTTTAATTATGTTAACAAAACATGGGTAGGTTTCGGGTTTTTTTTTTTTAATGCCATGGATATGTAATATCTGACACATTGCTAGAAGTGTTCTAGGGCTGTGCAGGGTTTCTCTGGAGGTAGAAGATTTAGTCTTGCTTTCATGGCAGCTGCCTTCTCTTAAAAAGCTTCTTGCTGATACTTTTCATGTAGTAGTGCTACTTCTTTTTTATGAAACAAAACATCACAGTCGTTTTGACATTTCAGAGTCTTCTTGGCAGCAATTTTAGCACCATTTTTTGCTACTAAGATACTTATTAATTTTGTTATATATTTTTAAAATCCATAATAGAATTTGCCACTTCTGTATCTAATAAGCAAATCCTTCTGTAAACAGAGCTGCCTCGGCATGGATGTGACACAAAACAAAAGCAGGGTTTTGAACTGGACTGGGGATGTGCTGACACATAGCTACTCATCCCTTCATGATTCCCCGTGTACGACTGTACTAAGCCAAACCAGGACTAGTCTGTTCTTGCTGTGGCAACCCTCCCTTAGGGTTTAGCAGAAGTCAGGGCAATTTACAGATAATGAGTTAAAAGACAAGCCAAACCAAAACTAGCTAAATTTTTTTGCAAAGTAAAACCAGAAGTTCTTTTGTTACAGCAGAAAGGGTGTAAAGGACCGTATCCCCCTTGTCTTACCCAACTTTGAAGCTTTTCGGCTTTTAGCCACTGAAGTATATAAACCCATTTTTTTGTGTGTTGCACACAAATGATTTCCTCTGGGAATTCTGGCCTTCCCTCAATGACAGTGTCTGTCCAAGTGGTGGGTTTTAGGCCTTCATTGTAGGAAGATATTTTTCTTTTCTGTAAGAGATTCTGCCCTGTGAAATTTAGCTGTACCTACTAATTCTGTTTTTAGGGTTTTTGTCATTCTTTGTTTTGTCCTTCCTATTCCATATCACATGCACAGTTTACAATTAAAGACAGGAGGGTTTTTTTGGGTTTCCAGGCTTTTTACTCATCATGGGATCCAGATCATTGGATGCTTTGATAAACATCACTTCCCTGCAGATGTAGTGTCATCTGTTACCTGGGCTCCAGTGTTTCCAACAGACTCTATTTTATTTCTACCTGCCTCATTCCATTACTTATGCTGTCTTTCTAAGTAAAGTAATTAAAGTTCATTGGGTGCAGACTGTGAAAAAGGTGATAATGTCCTCATTATCGAATGCCAGTACAAGTACTTGCTTAACCTGAGATCAGAAATTACATACTTAACCAGTCTTCTGTCAGGTTGGAGTCTTTTCAGCCAATGCATGTGTTTTTAAGAAGTATAACAACCAAAATGAAACAAAAAAAATTTCTTGAGTCTGAATTGAGACCTTGTATGCAGGAGGAGCACAACACAGTGATTTTGATTCTGTAAGGAAGAAACAAAACAAAATCACTGTGTTTTTTGTTATCTGTCCAGTGAGGTGTAGTTTCTGAGCGATTTGAGAAATATTGATTTGCAGAACTTGCTGACGTTTGATCACAAGTCTTATTATCTCTCTGTGTCTGTCTGTCATCCAACATAACAAAAGGCATCCATCTAATATGTAAATCTGATCATGCAGGGATCTTGATACTGGATTATATTCTTAATCTCTCTACAACACTCACTTTAATTAAAGGACCCCAGAGAGGCTATTGTAGTTCATCTGGACTAACCCTACCTTTCTTCCTGTTCCTTCTCTGTTCTGTGTGAAGGTTTTGGAGTGGTTTCAATCTCCTAAACAGTAATTACCCCAAACAAGTACTTTAAATTTTGTTTTTCTAATGTGTTTTTTTCTTTTTCTCTTCCTTTTTTTTTTTTTTTTTAACTCGAAAACGTGGCTTTAGGTACTCCAGTGTTGTAATTGGGGTAATATTAACTTTCATTCTCTGTGCTCTGAAGGATGCAGCTTTGAACACCACAGGAGATTATAAAGCCTGTAGAAAACAGCTAGCTTCTTGAGGAATGTCTTTAAGGAGCCCATGGAATTGTGTGTATAGCAAAACAAGAAATTGGCAGTGTCACCAAGAGCCTTTAAGTAAAATGACATCTTTCCTAGGTGTGGGAGGAGTACATGGCAAAGGACAGTCCTTGTCATAAAATAACTGACAATAGGATAAAAGTGCTTACATTCTGAGGTATTATTTACACCAATCCCCAGAGAAACTTTGCTGCAGCTAAAGGATTAGTACTGCCCTTTGTGACACTGTATCTGTTATTTATTTACAAGACCATCCTACCTACATCTGATCTTCCATAAGCTTAATGAGTACAAGTGAATGTTACAATCGGAACAGTTTATATTTTTTCCCCCTCTGCCCCAGTTTTGTCCTGCTAACAGCTTTGGCTTTTTCTGACTTAATCTTGAAATACACTTATTTCTACTTGACTTCAGTAAGACATTTGCTAACTATTAATAGCTGTTAATAGTGTTACTCCCAGAAGACCTTGACAACCCTTCAGGTTCACACATTTAACCCTGTGAAAGCAATGTAGGTGGGGAATTTGGTTGCATGTTGAAGCTGGCAGTGCCATCAGGACTTCACCTGAGACCACAACACTCCTTCTGTTGAAGCAGTCATGTTTCCAGTGAGGCTTTGTCTTGCCCACTGGGCTAAAAATCTATTAAATGAGTTCGTAGGGAAAGACAGTTCCTCCAGTGGATTTACTGGAGGCTGTGCTAATTGAGAATAGGTTTCCAGGTAATTCCTCGATTTTGCACTGAAGGCATATGTGATACGTGGCTTACTGGGGGCCTTAAAGGGCTGCAAAAGACCTCTGTTCTCTTGCTGTAAAACTGTGCAGTGTAGTAGTTAAAAATACCAATTTTCTCTGTAATGTGTGGGGGTGCAACTGTAGCACAAAGAAATAAGATAGTTTTTCCTAGAAGGTAAGGTGAATTGCTACTCTCAGGGTTGATGGCCCTGTGCGCTGAGCACGGGTGAAAGAAAATTATTTAGCTTGAAATACCTCAAAGAAAGCTGCTACTTGTCATTCTTTAAGCATGTAGTCACCCAGTATTAGTCAGTGTAATTATGGAGGCTACAGAAGTAATTCCAGATAGCACACAGTGTTGAAAGGTACAATTTAGGCTGAAAAGTAAATTGATTTAAAATAGATTTTCCTGCAATTTTCTTAACTTGCCAGGGGCAAGTTAAGCGAGCCGCAATGTGATTATCAGACGCTGCTCTGCACTCAGGGCTTTTTTGGCCTCTCCTTCTTGCTTTCTCATACCACGTTGGCAAGCTGTAACAAGTGAAACTCCACCCTTCCGACAGACTGGGGAGAATAAGCTTCATAAACGGCAACAGCTGGCGAGTAAAATCGGGGTTTCTCTGAAGGTGCTGGTATTGCAGACAGTCGCTCGTGTGCAGCTGAGAAAGGGGCGGGATCCTTTTCAAGTAGGTTAGTTGTGATTTGCTGAATTCGTAGACTTTTCCCCTTAAAACCCCAACCCTCTTTCTCTCTTTTTCTTTTGAGAGAGAGAGAGAGAGAGAAAGAAAGGGAGAGAGAAGTTGATTTGCGGCTGCATCTCAGATTGCACGTCAGCGTTAATCGGGTCCCGAGTGCCTTGCGCTGGCACCATGAGTTCTGAAGCCGATGAACCCAAGGAAGGTACGGTTTTTAACTATTTTCACAGTAAAGGAAATATGCACGCTCGTGTCGTCTGCACCACTTCTCTTATCATGGAGAGTTTCTGTTCGCTTTAGCTTTCGGGTATTCAAAGGGGAGGGGAAAAGGCCTTTGCAAAATTATTCAAAGTCCTGCCGATTTTGCAGGATATGGTTGTGGACCGAAGTGTTGGCGCCCAGGGTTATCTCTCTGTCATGTCAGAGGTAATTTACTCACACCTGGAGGACTGATAAGTGGAAGAAACATTGTTTCAAAACACTGGTAGCCTAATGTCGAAAGAGGAAGATGTCTGTAATTTGGAAGCACAGTGTTTTTCAGCGTGAGAAGAAGTTGCTTTGGGGAGAAGTGAAAGGTTATTATTTTGGGAATGGGGTTGATTACGCTCAGTTCCCTGGCCATGTGTGTGCGTGCCATGCGAGTGTGTGTATGTGTTAAAACAGAGGAGTGTGCCAAAGCTACAGCGTGCTGCTGCTTCTAGAGAGGAACGTGTGGAGGAGCTGGAAGTCCTCCAACAAAAATGCATTTATTTCCTAGTGTTGATCGGGAGGAGGTGGGAGAGGGAGTTGGACAGGGGGGAGCAAGCGGGGAAGGAGGAGGGAGAGCAATTTCCTGAAAGTGCCTATATACAAAAGAGCATTTATATAGATGAGGGAACAGGGCAGTGGTGGAGTTGTACACTTGAGTTCTTAGAATAGAATTGATGTTTCATGGCTACACATAGTCCTTAGGAAGACTCAAACACACAGAGAACCAGTATGGCTGAGAAAAACAACTTTAAAAACCCCAAAATATAAGCAGTAAGGCAACCTAAGCATTTTGTATTTGGTGAAAACAAGAACTTTTCAGAATGCTTCAGATGGTTTTCCCCTCCCAACCTGTACAACTTCTTTCACTTGAAGAATAACATTGCCAGGGACGTCTGTCTGTTTACTTGCTTCAAAGATTGTTTTGTTGTTTGGCAAAAAAGTCAGCTTGCACTGAATCAGACTAAATGCTAATAATGCTGGTATAACCTGGATACTAATGAAGCACTATAGCCTCTGTTTTGATAAGAATAATCCTTATATTTTTCTTCTTCTCAAATAAACAGATGAACCAAAAGGCAGCTCTTCTGGTTTTTTTTTTTTTTTAATAATTTCTAAGAAGATTCTGTAGGACAGATTTATTAAAAAGCAGAAATGTTAAAATTATTTCTCTATAGAAACTGTTTGAGAAAGAGACTATGTGAACATTCTCCCTCAGTTTTACAGCAGGAGAGATCTGCTTGCATGCCGTAGCAGGAAAGATTCTCTGGTTTCATACAGGAAACTCCAGACAGTTTTACTAAGTTGAAATGTACTACTTGAAATGTAGATTTCAAGAAATGTCTTGCCTTCTTAGCTGGCTTCTTAAAGCTGGATTCTTAAAATCCCCTTTAAATATTTTTGCCTCTCAGTGCATTTCTTCAAAAACAATTTGACGTGCCAGGATTTTCATGCTGAAAAAAAGCATTTGAAGCAGGTGTCTGAGACAGAAAAGAAAGGATAGCTTTTTCATTAGTTATTTTTAGTCTGGGAAATATTTGGAGTTTGTTGTCCTTTGTTCTTAATGTGTTTGAATGGAAATTAGTAATCACTGTGGGAAGATGAGGTACAGATGTCATTGAGAATGTTTCTCACACTGTAAATGTATTCCTGGTAATACACATCTTTAAAATAAAAATTTAGAAAATGCATGAGATGAGAGGAGTTTAGTGTGTGTGTGAATAAAAGCTGGGATTAACAGGTAAAAATGTAGAATTGCAACTGTTACACTATTTTGCCTAGTCTGAGCATTTATGGAAGCATAAAATACTGAAAAATACAGTCAAATACCTGTGCATTTGTAGTGGTCCAGTGTATGTAGCATAAAATAGTCAGAGTCTTTCAAGTAACTAGTTCTATTTCATGAAGAAACTATGCTTTTTGCATAGAGAAAATTTATGCTTCACAAATTCAGTCTGAATATGTGGCTCAGGCTTTTGTCAGTGAGGATATATAATTTTTAAGTGATTTACCAAAGGGAGGTCATTGATTTTTTTCCTCTGAGTGCAAGACTGAATGTCACTCTAAAAGAGAAATTCTGATTTACCCACAAATTATAAGGTCCACTCAGGGAATTAGGAGGTTAAAGCCTGTGATTTATTATGGAAGAAGTAGAGGGTACACTTGGACAGTTATAAAATAGTTATTTTACCAAATTCTGTACATTTTTAAGGCCAAAGCTGGTGATGAAACTGTAGTGGCTAATCAGCTGCAAGCTAAAAAGTGAAAGCAGGAGAAAGCTATGGGAAAAATGTTGATGTAATGATGTTTCTAAGCATAGGCAGAATTTTCCTCTTTTCCTAAAAGCAGAGATACTCAAGTGTCCAGGGAAGCATCACTGGCCACGAGCTAGTGAAGAGATATATGAGGAGCTCTAAAATTCAGTTGCATCTTCCAGGCATGACTCTCAGACCATGTGTTGGAAGATCAGCCTCAGTGAAAAGGAGAGTTGAACATTGTATGTCCTGCCAATGATCTGATGCTGAAGTGAACAATACTTCAGTTTCAGCTACTTTATACAAGTGAATTGCAGTCATTGCAGAACATTGGTATGTCTGTAAAAGTAGATTTAATGGATTAATGTGAATTACTTCTAAAAATCTATATAACAAGATGTAAGATAGTAGACTTATGTAAAAGTGAACTATACCTATTGTTACAATGAAACCCGAAATCAAGGTCAATTTTGAATGGCAAACTCCTGAAAATTTTCTTTTTATAATTAGTCAAATAAAGGTAGAGCATTTGACCTCAAGTAAAATCTATTTTATTCAACAGGAACAGAGAATAAAAAGACATTGCTAGAAGACGGTTATTACCTCACTATATATTCTAATAATTGTTGGATACAGGGTATGCAGCAATGTATGTGAGCTCTTCAGCTTCTGCCTTTGACATCTTCGTTGTCTATATTAGAATGGTAACATGAAACAGGTTTTTTTTTCCTCCTGCCTTGCTGCTTAGTAACTTCAGAACAATCTTTGTACTCATTTGTGTCCCACGATGCTGTGGTAAATATGTGCATGTGTCTGTGTGGCATCAATCTGTATTGCATTTACAGATTCCAGCAACTGTCATGACATACATAACCCTGTCAAATTTTCTTGTTTTCAGTGCTTTTGCCCTGGATGAAACAAATTGTATGTTAAAGTCCATAAGAAGACTATGGCATTTAATTACATGGCATATTTTCAATCTGGTGTTGATTGGTGATGTACCATGGAAGGTACCAAATGGTTTCAGGATTTGATTTAACTTAATTTCTCTTTAAGATCTGAAGGGAATATTCTTAATACTATAATGTTAAAACTATATATCGTGAGTACACCTTTTAAAATACATGCCAATACTGATTAAAATTATTGTAATGTGAATGTATTTCTTGTATAGAAGGAAACAGTAATTTATGTAAGGCTCCAGGGAACTTCATCTTCATTCTACAGGTTTTATGCAGTATATTTAAAAAATAACAGGAGACAAATTTAATATTTCAAAGGAAAAGTAAAATAGTAACAGATATCAAAGTGAATGTAATGCATAACCTGTGAAACAATGGATATTTAGTACAAACTTGAACACAAGTGAGAGCCTGCGTTACACCTTTATCATACTTAGTTTTGAATACCACATTCAGGGGAGAGAGATATCACTGCTTTCCTACGAGTGCTTTGAGATTTTTTTAGACATGATTAGCATTTTTTTAATCCAAATGATATTACTGAAGAATGAGCTCACCTGTTTTGCTCCTTTTAGAGCTCAGAACAACATGGGGGTTATAAAATCATGGAGCACTCCCTGTTTTGAGAAGTTAGTCGTCCCTCTTGTAAAGTAGTTATGGATTTGCTTTGACATTTTTCGGTCACCTCTCATATGTGAACATTTTCCAGGTTAGAATCATGTTCATCTAGATAGCAAATCATCTGCTCTTGTGCTCCTACAGGCCACTTACTCCATCTAAAACATCAATGGGACTCTGTAACGTATGTTTCTCCATCCAATTAACTCCAAAACTAGCATTTTTTAGAACCTTTTCTGATTCTATGGCAGTGAATGGGGAGATCCAAACTGTAAAAGTAGAGCACAAAATTAGTACTTTAACCCCACAGATTAGACCCACCTTCTCCTCTTACCCTGGAGACTAAAAGGTGTGGGCTTCCTTTGTTTGACCTGCTCTTTGCCTTCACTCGCTTGTCAAAACAATAATCTTCATAAAACATTAAGGCCAGTGAAACAGGGGCCTTTTGTTGAGAGTAGTCTGAACAGTTGAGTTCAGGAGCAGGAAGAATCATCTGGCCCCAGTGGATGTGTTAGAGATCTAGATTAATGAGTTTGAGGATTTTTTTATTGCGCAGATAATTTTCCTAGCTGATGATGAAGAGGATTAAAAGATTCCTGTGATCACACATATCATGTACACAGCTTTGTAAATCATAGCAATGCTTGATAATTTGGCATTTTGTGCAATCCCTTCTATATCTAATTAGAATTCAAGATTAATAGGGCAAGGCAATGGCAAAAGAAAAGGTATCCCTGTAATACAGGAAAAAGGAAAAAAGAAAATAAGCTTATAAAAGGTCAGAAAGAATTATTACTAACCAGACTCTGTAAAACCATATCACATATGCATGAGGAAAGCATTGCCAGAGGTACAAAGAGCAGAGCAAAAGGAAAACCAAGAAGCTAAAACCTTAATGAAGAAGGAGCAATGGGAAATTTGGAGGAGTAAGGCTACAGTACACAGGCAAGTTGGAACTGCTGGATTTTTTGTTTTTAATGTAGTTTGGAGGAGCATACATTTAAAGATGTAGGAAAAAAAGAATGGGCTCTGAGGACAGCAGTTCAACTGCTGTGGTTTGTAGCACAGCTGCTGCAGCTTCATTGAGATGGGGGCACTTGAATGTATCAGTAAAAGCACTGCTTCAGGCTGTTAAGTCGTAAGACTCTGTAAGAAGCTCTAGTTCTCTCCTCTTGAAATATGAAAGGATGGTTGTTTTTATTTTCCTGGCACACCAGGGTCATCTTTAAGATAACCTGTCTGAGAGCAGATCAGATGGCCCCCCTCATTGCTTCTGCCACAGGTTCAGAATTGAACAAATTGAACTGGTGTTTTTTGTTGTGTAACACATTTGAAAGTTCATATGCAGTAGCTGTTTTCTGCAGAACACTTTGTACCACATGTATTTATTAATCTGTACAGCTGGATCAGATGAGGAAGCTAGGTGGTAATTTGAGCATAGGCCATGGGGTAAGCACTGGCTGTAGCTGATAGATTACTTCAGAAAATCATTGAAACTTAACAGGTTAATCATTTAGCTTCAATTGTTGGGTTGAATGCTAGATTGCTTTGAGAAAATTCCAGTATTATAATTATACTTATGCAATCAAATCTTTTAATCCAAAATGAATTGCAAGGCTCACATGCTTAGTTTCAAATAAGATACAGTCCCTTGAGCTATCTGGTTGATAGAGAGAATCATAGATTAACTGAGGCTTTAGTGAACTTCTGGAGGTCACTGGGCACAATTTTCCACTGGAGGCAGAGCCAGCTTTAAAGTTGCATCCAAAGTTAGATGAGGTTACTCAGGATTTTTCCGGTCACATTGATAGTGTCTTCAAGAGTGGTGGTTCCACAGCTTCTCTAGTATTTGACCACCCTTGCTATGAAGGTGGTCATCCCTAATGAAACTTCCCCTTGGTGCTGCTTATGTCCTCTTGCCCTTTGCTGTTTTCCTGTGCATCCTCAAAAAGAGCCTGGCTCCATCTACTCTGTAACTATTCAGTAACACTGTTATTTTAATCAAACCTAGCACTCTCAACCCGTTTTCTGTATCATGGGCTCCACCTCCCTAAACACGTTGCCAACTGTGTGTGATACCTGCTTCAGTTTGTCAGCTACTTTTTTGGAGAGATATTGGTGAGCCCAGTACTGTGCACAGTACTCCTCATAGGGAAGATAGTACTTTGGTTTTAAATTCTAGCAGGTTTTTTTCATTTTCCAAGACATGGGAGACTTAATTTCCCAGTCTTCCTTTAATACATCTGTTGATGACAGCATTTGCTGTATTATAGTACTTACACCTTTGGGTTGTTTTCTTTGAGGACCTTGCAAATTATACACCATCATAAATGAGACGGAGGTTAGAGATCAGAGCAAAAAGCAGCGAATCTCCGCAGAATCGGAAGTATCTGGGTAGGGGAAAGGCCTTGCACATAACATTTGGTAAAGGTGTATTCTTTATCAGTACTATTTCCAAGTATAGCAGCAGGCTAAGTGAATGGCTTCTAAGGAGTATTTTGTAATACACGTGCCAGGAATAACATAAGGAAAATGTAATACTGAAACACTAATTGTAATTTGCAATTTTTATTCAAAAATTGCAAATTACTTTTATCAGTAATGATTTATCATTTGGTCAAATCTTCTGTTAAATATGACAGTTTCAGAAAGGTTCTTAAATGCTGTTTTGTGAGGAGCAAAATGCATCTCCTCCCCACTCAGGCATTTAGAATCTCTCTAGTAATAAATAAAGCAAATTAAAACTATATTGCAGGCGTTATTTCAACCTTGTCAACTGATTTTTTTTACAATTAGATTACAGTTAGTGGTAAGAGGGGAGCATTTCAAGAAGAGGTATGAAGATTTTTATGCTATTTCATGAAACAACTTCTGGTTGTCATTTTTTCATACATCACACTCAACAGAAGTGTTAGGCTAAAGTAGTTTAATCTATTTCATTGTGTCTTATTTAAAGATGAATTTTGCACGTTAGCATATTGGTTAGGTACGTCATAGATCCAGTAGTGTCCAGCAGTAGTACTGTTAGTAGTAACAATTGCTGTTCGTGGGTTTGTAAGAAATTTGAGTGCTTAAAGGGACTGTTTCTGCAATGAGTAGCACTAATCTGAACAATAGCCTTATAAATATTGTCATTAACTTTTTTTGTGTGTGGTGGGAAATCTGAAAGTTACAGATTTTCATGTTTTCTTGGTTTGCATCATTGTATTCAACAAGTTACTTGTGTTTTTTAATGGCAGGTGTACACTTCCTGTTTTGTGGATGTGTCTCTGTCCTGACTACAGAACAGGATACACAGTGGGATTAGTGATAAAAGTGCAACTGTCAAAACTTGATTCTTTTAACCATTGTGTCAGCAAAAACACAAGCCTTAAACCTGTTGTCATTTGGGCACAGTCTTACTTTGAGGGAGGAGGACAGAAATGGAGAGACCTGTTCCTTGGGATATTCATTCTATATTCATACCTTCAGGATGTTTTCTCATAAATGTTGTCCTTATGTCTCAGATTCCCTGCCTAGATTGGGTTGCGATTTGATTCAGTTTCATCAGTTCTGGTGTGTGGTTCATTTCTAGTGCTTGGCTGGTGGGCAGTGAGAAGTAGAGAGCTCACATCTCTGCATGGCATGGTCGATTCACTCTGGGGAACTTGGTATCCAAAATCTTCCCCACACAACTGTTTCAGCAGAAGCAATATAGAGGATTGGATACACACTGTATAAACAAATTTATTTTCCCCTACTTTTTGCAGAGTTCAGTATCAGTGTTTGTAACTATGCAGATTAGTAGTGACAGGTCAGAGTCTATTTTGCATAGCAGTAGGGAAACCTACATTTCAGTTTGGTGTATCATATACAAATGTCAGGGTGTCTGCAGAGAATCCTTTTCCTGCTGGCAGTTTTACCATAATGAGAATAAATTGCAGTAAAGTGGGAATAAGCACCTCATTTATTTGAGAGCATTTATCCTTGAAAGGTTTGTAACCTGAAATTCCAGGGACATGTTCTGAGATGATTTCACGTATCTATGAAGGTCAGTACTTGCAGGTTTTTCTAAGACATTGTTAGCTGAGCTGGATTTCAGTGGATCTCTAAGAATACAATTCCCTCAAGTCTCTATCCCAAAATGTTTACATTTCACTTCATACAGGAATTAATAAAGCACTAACTTAGTGCATGCACAGGCAAGTTTCCCCTTAATTAATTTCATAGAGCTGTGGAGGAAACTTTGAAAAATGCAGAAACGCCATCCTTTTCAGACCTGGTTTTGCTTTTGCTATATCCACTTTGCAAAACTATTCTAAAAAGATAATTTTATTTATAGAAAGAATACAATTTTCATTTAGTATTAACAGAAGAAAGCAGATTACACTGGTGAATATTTCAGCTACTCATTCCAAGGACTGTTTTTTACTACTTACAAATGAGAAAATGAATGGATGTTTCTGTTCACTTAAAAACATTTGTGTTAAAAATATTCAATGAGAAATAGTGATGTAGATTTTAGGAACTTGAAGCAATGAATCATGAATTTGAGCATCTGCAGACAGAAATGGTGGATACTTCAGGAAGGGGTAAGAATAAAGATTGACTCTGGTGTCTTGTGATGTCTTCATCAAGCTCACAGCCTTGTCCTCAGTGCTGGAAATTAGAGATTTAAATTCTGTGATGCAAGACATCCATGTCCTGGATGTATGTTTAAACTCCCCTTTCTTTGCAACAAGCAGTTGGTATCAAAATCAATTGAAAGAGATGTAAATTACAGTTAGTTGTTGATCCCTTTGTTGTGGCTTGTTACCTAATGCCATGCAGCTGGGGAGGAGAGGACAGCAGTATGATGGGGTAGAGAGAAACTGTTGACATTTTTGTTTCAGTGCAAATATTTGAAATTTAGATTGATGGTATTTCTATTCACCACTCGAGGGCTTTCCTTCTCCAGGTTCAAATTTGCATTCCCTTCTCTTTACTGTGGGTAATAATCTCGAAAATCTCAAGGTACAACAACCTTTCCTGTTCTTGTATGTACCTTCATAGGTGATCAGTGCTGGACATGGCTTAGTTGAAAATGTCATTTGATGCAAGTGCAAAGAATCTAGATGTTCAAATTCTGCAGTAGTCAACAGCTGTAAAAAGCAGTGCAGTCAGTCTCATATGTTTTGCCCCAATAAGTGAATTACAAAGTAGATGCAGGATTTACAAATCACAGAACAGTAGAGGCTGAAAGGGACCTCTGGAGGCTGTCCAGTTTTAGTCAGTAAAAATATCTGCAACAATTAAAAGTAAATAGGGTTGCTACTGCTTTGCTAGATAACAAAGGTCTGTAGCCAAATAATACTGCTTCCTGCAGTATTTCATAAAAGAAAATGACAGGGTCATACATATGTTTAACCAGAAGATTTAGTTTTATAGAAGATTAAATTGCTAGCAGTATGAAGACCTAATTTTTCTCTTACGCTGTATATTCCACTGGAACTTAATGACCTTAGTGAAAGCAAACCCAAGCTCTTAAGATATGTGGGGAGATGGACTGGTGTTTTAACAGTTTATGTTTGAGAGTTCTGGTGGTGTCAAGTCAAATATTTTAAAAGTAGGTTTTGGTGGTGCTCGTGGAAACAAAGAGGAGTCAAAGCCTTTCAAAGATAAAGTGTGTGCTTGAGTCTTGGAGACCCTATTCTGAGTGCGCAGCAAGGGAGTAGAGGAGTGAAGAAGAGAAACTGATTTCACAATTGGAAGTTTGGATGAAGGTCATGGCAGTTGTAGTATGAATACAGAGGGAACAGGCTACGGCTACTAAATATTGGGACAAGAAGTTAAAACTGAGGGATTGGTTTATTTTGCTCCTTGCGGAAGAGGAAAGTAAGGGAATTGTGTATTAGCTGTGCCAAGAAAATGATCATTTCAGCCACCAAGTGTAGTCTTCCATAATCACAGTATCATGAATAATTCGTATGGAAGCATATATCCTCTGTACAGCCATGCATTGAACGCCCTAAAATTTTTCCTTTCTGCTATGAAACAGGAAAATGGGTAGTGAAAATTTAAAAACTGAAAAGGAGATGAAGGGTGTCACTAGTGCCCTAGGCCTAAAGAACAGCCAATATCTGATAAGTAAAACTCTTAAATGGCTTATTTTCTTCTGTTTTATAATCTGCATTTCAATGTTGACATTGGAAATGCACCTATAAACCAGACACCTGAGAACTGAAAGCCCTGGGAATCATTATGAGGTTTTAGGTAGCTGGCCTGTAGCTCTGGCAGTCTTTAGTGTCTCCATAGTTATTTTTATATATATATATATTTACACGCACACACAAAGTGAATGGTAGCAATCCACCCTACTTTCAACATTACAATGAAAGACAGATACCAGGGACTCCCATCGTCTCTGTAAGAAACAGACAGTATAGCTATTGATCGACATGGAGAAAAACAGAGAACCCAAACTAGAAATATAGGAAAAACATTATTAACTACTTTCAAAGCCTTTGTAAGATCCCTCACAAACTTCTGTGTCATTTTAATTCTCTGAAGCCTCTGTTGTGACTTTCTTTACATGTGATTCAAATACATGCCCTTTGCATTTTGACTGCCAGGTTGCTACGCTGGCCTTGTGATGGAGTTTCCTGTCCCTCTTATACCAGATTGTCATCTTGTCTCAATGTTCCAGGTCATTGTATTTTTGCAACATGTATCTTAACCTCCACCCCTGCCCCCTTGTCAAATTTAAGTTTCCCCATTGGAGTCCAAGTTCTCCAGGGCTGCTGGCCTCAGAGCTTTTGCCTCGCCACTCAAGCTAGGAACTTCTTTTATATGTATGTAGGTCCTGTGCCTATAGCCAGGTTTTTGAGAGAAAAGATTATTTTTGCCAGGGTGGTTGCAAGAGCAATTAGGTACTTCTTTTTTAAAGTTTAATTATTGGGTTCCACTTGGGTTGGGGAGCTTGGCACTATTGCATTCAGTCTGGTATGTGTTTCTAAGGCTGGGCAAAATATAGAGTACCTGCATTGCATTTGATTGAGTGGAAGGAATGACATAAGATGCACTTTATTTCCCGTGAAAAGATGTATTCGATATTGCTGTTCACTGTGCATGGACACCTGGTAGATACAGAGGGACTTGATATAGCCCTGAAAAGGCCAACAGCTGAAATATACAGGCTGCATATTTAACAACACTGCACCAGTTGTTATATTCCAACAAGGTTAACAAATGGTGGCAGAGGACTGAAATACCAAATTAAGTTCATGACACGGCTTTTGTGTGACTGTCATTTTCTCTGTTTAACATCCAATGTATTCTGAAATATTCTTTTCTGAGAGTGATCATCAGAAGTTAATCTGATGATTTTTTTTCTTCTTTTTAAAGCTATGCTGTTAATTAGAATACATGCAGAGACTTTAGGAAAAATGTCTTTTAGAGGACTTTTAAAAATTTCTAAATCAGCTACAGTATATGTATCATGTGATGCACAGGCTGGCTGTGGGAAGCACAAGCATGTAAAACTAGAATAACTTGTTGGCACTGGCTGCTCCCATGGGACTGCAAAACTCTGCAACATTCTTGTTGGAAATAGCATCATTCCTTGCCACTCTACCCAGCTTAACCTTCAAGTACATTTTTAGGCAATTCTTCTCACCTCTTAATCAAAAAAGTATTTTATTTTCTGTTATTCTAATGGTTTGGTTTTGTTTTTGCAGCGAGAATGTAGGTTGTGTCCTGCTGTTCATAAAATTTTGGACATTTTAAAACACTAAGGTTAGAATTAAATAGCAAAACCCAGAAGCATATAACAATATCACCCGCGTTCTGCAAACATATTGGCAATGACTTATTCAGCATTTTATTGAGTGAAAAAAAGCTGTTCTAAATGGTGTGTGCTGGCTTTTCTTTTATCTTTCCTGTGTTTCTGAAGCTGGAAGTACACCACTTTCAGTATGAGTATACAGATTAGACATACTGTGTATTTTCAAAAATGCTTCACTAGCCATATTTTTTTTCAAAATTGCTTGATTAACTGTTGCTCCAGGGTGACTTGCAGTCTCACAGCTGACTTCCAAATCCAGTAAGACTGCTTATGCAATATTTGCCATGCATTAGGCTTGGCTTCAGATGGGGCGTTTTTTTCTTTTGTAGGTCTTCCAGTGTGAATGCTAAAACTAGTGCACATTGCTTGAATAATTAACATTCTAATAGTGTGCTCACTTGGTTACAATCATGGCAAGTGAGAATTTACTGTACCTATTAAGAGAACTGTAGACAAATATTACTTACAAAAGAATGCTTTATATGCATTGAAAATTTTAGTTTAAACTGTTTTCTAGTTAAAATTGGTATTCATATATAAATCCCTCTTTTTATCACAAGGTGCCAAGTAAAATATTTGATCTTCCAATAAGGAGCTTGTGTACGTGAATCGAAAAGGTAGAGGTGTATGTGAAAGAAGCAGGTACTGTACAGGGCCGTTGTTCGAGGGGTTTTTTGTCATTTCTCCTTCTGCAGTTAGCCATTTGCTCACTGGGTGTTCCACTGCCTGATGGTGTTTGCCCAAGCTATCTGCCCTGCTAACGTCCTTTTATCAATAAACCCTGTGGCTGTCCTGGTCTATTGCCGCTTCTGCCCTCAGCCAGCTGAGAAGTTGCAGTCCTAGTGTCTAGGATTGAAGAGTGAAAGCTGTCAGAGTGCTTCTAGTCTTGCATGTCTGGTACAAGCTTCAGTTTTCTCAGCTTTTGAAAAGCCAACGAATGAACAAATGCTTCTGAACGTGGAGACTGGCCAATATGCTGAAGTGGCTGTCTGGGAACTGCTGTATTTTTGGAAGGAATTCTGAAAGAATTTCGGGAAGGATTGTAAGGACTTTAACAAACCTTTCACCCAGGAAACCTTGAAGTACTTAGATAAGAATCAAAACACTGACTCTTCTGTTTCAAAAGAAAAACAGCACTAAAAAACCTTTTTGAAATTGTGACTCACTCAGGTGGTTATTAAGAAGCTATATATAGCATGATGGCAGCTAGAAAAATCAGCCTACCTTGTTCATATCTGAAGAATTCATAGTCTGCATCCTGCCACTCATGTTTTTTAATCATATTGTCATGTAATAATAAGTGTATTGTGAAAATTGATACAGCCCTAGTAACATGTTTATGACTATTTCTGCCTATTCTGTACTTTAGGACTTGTTTGTCCACTGATGCTAACCCTTGCAGTTTATTACCATTAGAGCTTTACCTGACTGAAGTCATGTATTTATACATTAATTCATGTATTTATATGCCTCTGTATTTATTTTTTAATGTTTGTGGCCTGAGAAAAGCATAGACCCGTAAAGACACAGAAAGCAGAAGGCACAAGAAAGAGTAAAAATTCCGTAATTCTTTTATCCCTTCTTATCTAGGCAATCTCATGATTTTGGAGGTGCATGACTCATGGTCATGTACACTCAGAGAGCATAATGCTGTCAATTCCACTTGAGTTCAAGTTGCCTTCCTCCAGGGAGATGATGCTCTTTCAGTGCAGGAGTCTGACTGAACATGCAATTTGTATGGCATGTGTAGGCTTTTAGCTGTAGTTCTCATACACAGTCTGTAGAGAGGCAAACGCATACATCCACACAGGATTCCTGGCAGGAAGTCCATTGCCGCATTTCTCAATGCTCTGTGATACTCCTTTAAAATGTTGCCTGAATCCCTCAGTCGGTGCTGTCTCTTTTCTCCCAAAATGACAGTGTCATTTGTGCCTTACCCAAAAACCCTTGTCATCTGGGCCTTACTAGTGCAGCACGTGATAAGGCAGTCACTAAAATGAGAACTGCGTCTCAGGCAGCAGCATTTCACAGTCATATTTTCTCTTCCGTTGGGACTGTTATGTCAACATAGTATCAGAAAGCTCAGCTCTTGACTTGAACATGGAATTTAACATGGCTCACTGTAATTTTTTACTGGATGCCTTTTTTCTGGTCCTTCTTTATTTTGACAAGTGTAAAAATATTCAGTAATTAAAGTATTCATTGTCAATGTACATGAGATTGCATATACTCAACTGCAAGTGATGTTGAATCTACCGTATACCGTTGTGGAAAAAAAAAAAGTTGGTTTTTTTACAAATACTACCTTTTAATTATTTTTTAAAAATTTAAATAGAGTTAAGACATAGGGTATATGGTAATAGTGTAATAGTCATTTGCCACAGCATGGAGGGAGGCGTGCTAGCTTCCATGTGAGGGAAAAGTCAGCATTGCAGCGGTAAGTATTAGCCTTCTTGTGCTTTTATAGAAGTTCCCTGAGAGACTATTAACCACAATTTTAAATTTTCACTGAAAGTTTATACCATGTTAAACACGCATACTATGTGCTTGGTTACGAAAATCAAGAAGTTTCATAATTACTAAGCATAATTACAACTTTCACAGGAGGCAGTCTCTAGAAACTTGTTTGCTCATCTAAATCATGTTAGGAGATTCTGGAGATGTCTGCATCATCCCTAAGATTGATCCTGTGAATTTCAAAGTAATAGAAGCACTATTTCCTCTCAGAGCCTTTCCTCTTGGACTGCTCTCCTCTGTTGGAGGCGTGGCATTACTAAACATAATCATGCTTATTTGTATAGGTTGTGCAGCAAAT
Source organism: Atrichornis clamosus (assembly GCA_013400975.1). NCBI lineage: Eukaryota > Metazoa > Chordata > Aves > Passeriformes > Menuridae > Atrichornis > Atrichornis clamosus. The sequence continues at coordinate 88,585 of WBMZ01012199.1, read as the reverse complement.
CACATCCCATTGATTTCAAAGGGGTATTTTTTGATTATACACTTTTAAAAAGTAAAGTGTGAAACTGCACAGGAAAGAAATCGGAGCCGCAAACAGCAGTCATGATGAAAAACCGTGAGATGTTTTAAATTAGTGGGATTACCAGCAGGTCACCAGAGAAATGGCACTATTTCAGTTTAAAGTGTGAGGATGGGACCTGTCAATACGAAAAGTGTGGTCAGACATCCAGGCCAGCTACTGTTATCACTTTCAGAAGGAGGCTACGTACAGTCACGCCTAAGAAAATGAGGCTGCTTTGTCTAAATGTGCATTTTCAGGTGGTCACATTTGAAATTGCAGTCAGAGGTTTGAAAGGGGTTGCCCGGCAGCTCTCATGTTGGGAACGCATGCCCTCACCAGCACCCTCTGGCCTGTGAATCAGACATCTCTGATATGCTGAGCATCTCCACTTGCAGATGCCAGGTTAATATTTTAACCTTTTCTTGACAGGTCACCTGTCCTCTCAAGTCACAGGACCTTTCTTCTCCCTCCCTTTCTGTGAATTGTTCCAATTGTCAGTTGGCAGGAGCAGCCCTCAGTGTTGCACTGCTTGCTCAGTGGTGCAATTTCCTTTCAGCTCTCTCTTCGAGGAAGTGAAACCAATGTGATGTATTTTTGCATTTTGAGGTGCCAAAGCAAAATGAAGCACTGCAGGCAGGAGAGAAAGGTAGCAGAGAAGAGCTGCTGTTACGGCGAGGGGGGAAACCTCATACTCAGTCCGTGATAGCTTCTGACAACGTTTCAAGGCACATGATAAAGTGTGCGCTTATTTACGAGAATAAATAAGCTACAGGCCAGTCTTCACCTTGGGTATTTTGCTTCTCTTTCTGCTGTCAGCAATAAAAACTGCAATTACACTAGATGATCAAGTAAGTAATAGCTTTACTGTTATTTAAGGAAGTATGTGTGTTCATTCTGAAAAGGCTCTATAATCTTACTGCTTAAACTGAGTTTTATTTAAGCTGTGAAATATATTTTAAGTCTTTCTATTACTGGTAAAAATTATGATTATAAAAATACAACCAGCAAGTTCCTTTTTGGATTGGCTGAAATAGTGAAGTACGAATTTCCATATTTAGCAATTAAATTAGAACCCATGTAACAGCACAGGAAAAATGAAGCTAACTTCTGGGATATTTATTGCAAAGTAGGTGGAAAGTAAGCCATGCCAGGTATCCCAAAACTTGGATAGATTTTAGAAAAATACCATTAAGAGTCTAGCAGCTTTTAGGATGGAGCAGTTTCTGTTCTGGTTAGCAAAGGTACATGTTGAGCTGTACTTCGTAAAATGTAAAATTATGTAACATAAGAAGGTTTTGTTGTTGAAAAACTACAATATTTAGGAAACTGCTCTGTTTTCTGTTTCTTGTAATTGATGCTTTGCAGGTTATCATGTTAGAACCATACTTGAGTGTTTGCATGACTTTCTGGAGGCAAGTTATATGATTTAGAATTATAGAATTGTTCAGGCTGGAATTACAGTGGAGCATTCTGTGTGCTATTGTTAGAATTTTATAAGAATGCCTATGGTATCCTGGGAAAGTATGTTTAAAAATACAGATAAATTGTAATATGTGGGTTTTTCTTTGCAAATTTTTGGAAGGTATATTGAAACAATAACTGCTATTCGTATGAAGTTTTATATATGTATGAAGTCTATATATTTGTGGAGTGTCACAAAGAAGACACTATGAGCATTAATAAAAATACTATAATTGATAAAAATTATGAAAGAACAATTGATATTTCTGTTTTAGAAGGGAAAAAAATTATCATCGGTAGATCTTTTTAAAGCACTGACTGTTGAGTTCTAGTATTTGATCACCCTTTGAAATACTTGGATTAATTTTATTTTAATAGTAACAGTTGCAGTTTTCTATTTAAAAACACAGAAAGCAAATCAAATATTTTCAGTTCAGAATGACTGCTCAGCATCTGTAATGTCTTCCTGTATCCTTGTGGTTGAGAAATGCGTCCGTCTTGTGATCTGGAGTGCTTTGCCCAAGATTGTTAACAAGGGGTTCTTTGGTTTTTGAGTGTCCTCTTGTAGTAAAGATTTTTAAAAATGTGCTCAAACACTTCACGCTTCAAAACAAGATACTGGTATGCACTGAAAGTCTTAAGAAACAAACCTGCTTGAAAGTTTATGGGATGACAAAGAACGTGTTATTAAGTTTCTCAGAGTTACTGTTGAATTAAAAATACAGATTTGTGTTTCATGTCCTGAAGGACAAGTTTCTTCTATTTGCTGGAACCCCTGCGGCACCCTGAGTCTGAACACACCCAGCTGCCCACATACCAGCAGTTAAGAGGGAACCTTTTCCAAATTCAGCAACTTACTGTCTGACATCTGCAGAGTTGATGTTTTCATTAAAAGAAAAAAAAGAAAGTATTTCCAGTCCCTATGTTTGCTAAGCAAACCTTCCATATGTATAGTAAATGTAAACAGATGTCGCTTTCCTTCAGCCTGTCTGAGACTCCAGGAGAGCTGCAGCACAAAAGCAGTCATTTCCCAGATCATTCTACTTGGAAATATGAACTCAAGTGTTCCTTAGTAGAGCCAGTGCTGCCAAGGGAGTGTGCTTTAAAAAAAATGTTGCTGGCAACAGAATGCACGATAACATTTCACAAGTCAAGTTTTTGAAGGAGTATTTGGGGTCTTTTAAGTATCTGAACAAAATTACAAACCAATCATTTGGTGTTAGTGCAATCAAACATAGTTTTGGAGTTGGAAATCTGTTCTAGGACCTACTTCATTGGTTACAGAAAGATAACTTTTAAAAGGCTATGTTTGCAAGTGTTATGACAATCCCTAGAAAGTTAATTTCTGACTTTTACTGCATTAAGTATAGGACCTGGAAATGTTTATCTGTACTTGCTTTCATTCTGAAAACTAGCTTCTTCTGATTGTATCTAGAGAATCTCAGTATTGTTTGATTACAATGGATTTTTGTCTTTGTTATAAATTTCCGTATGGATATTTATAGATAATGTCTTAAATAGATCTCTAAAAAAATTAATAGATGTGTGGGGTCTGCATTCACCAATCATGTAAAATGTTAAGCAGGAAAAAGCTGTATAATGGTCGAATTATTACGGAATTATTATCTCTATTTGAGCAACTGTAGTTACTTGTCATGACATTGGGATAATCCTGGTTTCAGATTTCATTATGAATGTGAGAATCAGATTACATTTGTGAATCATATGATCCAATAAGGCAGATTTATTTTCTCAGTTTGAAATTCCATCAATCCATCTATAGAGAGATCTTTAAAACCATTTCTGAGCAAGTATTTCCTCGAAAGAAAACCAGTCTAAAAGAATGTAAACCTAAAGAAAACAGGGTTTTATGGATTTAAATATAGGGGTTGCTGCAATGATATTGCATTATTTTTGTAACAGTTGGTAAGACTAATGTGAATAGATAAATATGTAAATACTCCTTAACTTGCTGTCCAGAGAATGTATGTTTGGAGGTACTGACTGCATACCTTTTTTTTCCCCTAGTGGCCACAGATGTCTTCAACTCCAAAAGTCTGGCCATTCAGGCCCAGAAGAAGATCCTTGGAAAAATGGTGTCCAAATCAATAGCAACTACTTTGATTGATGATACAAGCAGTGATGTTTTAGATGAGCTTTACAGAGTAACAAAGGAATATACACAAAATAAAAAAGAAGCAGAGAAGATCATCAAAAACCTCATTAAAATAGTCCTCAAATTGGCAATTCTCTATAGGAACAACCAATTTAATCAGGATGAAATAGCATTGATGGAGAAATTCAAGAAGAAGGTTCATCAGCTGGCTAAGACTGTGGTCAGTTTCCATCAGGTAGATTATACCTTTGACAGGAACTTTTTGTCCAAACTGTTAAATGAATGTAGAGAGCTGCTTCATGAAATCATTCAACGTCACCTAACTGCAAAGTCACATGGACGTGTCAACAATGTGTTTGATCATTTCTCTGATTGTGAATTTCTGGCTGCCTTGTACAATCCCTTTGGACCTTATAAAATCCATTTGCAGAAACTTTGTGATGGGGTCAACAAAATGCTAGATGAGGGGAACATATAAGTACTTGTATTAGAGGTGACTGCCTATGAGTTATTTGTAGATGGAACACTTGATTTATGAAGGAATAAGGGAGCATGCAAAGAGGTTTTTTTACAATATGAGAAATAATTCCAAAATATCTTTATTAGTTGATTTCTTATTATGTGGTATCTGTTGCTAGTCACTGTCCATCTGGAAGAAAAACTGCACATGATTTTTTTACTGTGCTTTTCCTATGGAAACAGTTTGATAAAAACAATCAAACAGAATGGTCCGAGTAAGAGTCTTGCAAGATAGAAACACAAACCAAAACAATATATTGTCACATAATCTGCATTTTACATAGATTTACACAAGTAATTCTAAACTATCAGAGTCCAGTAATGTTGGTAGCACACAATCATGGTGATGGTACAGTCTGTAATTGCTTTCACTTGTAAAATAGACATATTTGATTCATTTATAATCTTTTATGCTCTCTGCACAGATCACAGCTTCCTAGTGTTGCCATTACAAAGCATTGAGTTTTAAATAAAATCAGTGATGCTGTCACAGAGAGTCTTAATAGGCTTGTGCCTCTCCAGCTCAGAGGTGAAAACTTCCTGTCTGCAAGGCAGGGTTGAGCAAATATAGATCCTTATAGACCTGCACAGGTGCTTGCTTCCTTTGATTGTATGGGGATTATTTGAGGAATAAGCTACAGTAAAATAGCCAGACTGGGAAAGAGTATTCCCAAGAAACCGCTTGCGGTACATAGTTTTAACTCTGTCTGTGATCAGGTAAAACACAGTGACTTCTCTGTGCAATTCCTTAAGATACTTAGAATTCTGCTAGTAGAATCATAGAATCAATCATTTGAGCTGGAAGGGTCACAGTTCTTTTTGAAAAGGTGTGAGTCGGTATATTTGGTATACTATTCTGATTTGTATGATGATATGAATTCACAAAAGTTGCTTAATAAATTTCAAGCCAATTTGCTTTGTGTACAATGAAACTAGAAACAGAAATTAGTGTAATCATTTTGTTATATACTACTTAACTAATGGGAAAATGGAATTTTGAATAAAGTTTTTTCTTCTTTTCTTACTTCCTACCTTTTACCCTTCTTTTTCTTCCTCATCTTCTCTCTGCCTTGACATTGGGGATAAAAATGTGACTTTTTAGACACTGTAACGTACTTAAAAGCATGAAGTTAATACATTTCAAACAGCCAAAGGCTTTTTATTAGGAAGCATATAAAGAATTTGCTGTTTATTTAATTGCCAGTGGTTTTGCTATTTGCTGTGTCCTTTTGTTTTAATGAGTAAACCAAAGAATATTTGCACTCCAAACTTTTCTTGCCTTTTTTTTAACCCTCGTTCCATTTTAAATTTTAAATTGTGCCAGCATCAAAAACATTGCAGCATCTAACATATGGTTTCAGCTTTACTTGTGACTTTTTAAGAGAGAAAATTAAGTTTTATTCATGTTTGGTTGGTCATTAGGCTCTGAAAATTCTTAGAAATGTGCCAGAGAAATGTGTTCAAAATATGAACTCATTTTATAGAAGCCACTAGTGTCCAGCAGAGAGAGAAGATTAATGTACTACTAGTCTGGAACAACTGGGAAGTGATGTAAGGATAGTACACCAGAATTTGCCAAAAAGTCAATTATTAGGTTGACAGCTGAAGGAATGCCATGTAAGATCCCTTCCCATATTTTACCTAAACAGTAAGCACATTGTACTTTTGTCCATCAGAAGTCATGTATAGGGATGCAACATCATGGGGAACACCGCACAAATTGTAAAGAGTTTAGTTTCTGGTGTATTTATTTTATCCTCCCACCTAGAAAGAGAAAGCTGTTTGTTGTCTTTACCAGTTCTTCTCTCTTTGATAAGAATAAAAAGGAACTTGACTTTTAGAAATTAAAACAGTTTTCTCTACAAATCCTGTTTTTAAATCATGTTCTGATTCTCCCAAAACAGCAGAGTTTATAATGAATGGTAACAGTTATTGAAAGGAGGGGACAGTACGTGGTTTAGAACCAGGTGTAATACGTGCATGTGCTGTGGAAACCACAAAATATTTCCTTTAACCATGACCCAGAATCTTTTGATAACTAAAATTTGAATTTTCTCTGGGATAAAAGTTGCTGAAATGGTCTTTGTACACTGATAATTTACACCTGCTTGCATGCATATGAGCCATATATACTTTCAGTATACAGTACCTTCTTACTCAGCTGCACCATCTGGCCATTTACTTGTTCAAAAAAGTGAAAATTGCCCATGGGCATTTGATTATAAGCATGAAAACTTGACAAGTACAACTTATATTGAGCTCACAATTGAGTTATATTTTTCTGACATGCTGTAACAATGGTTCTTGTCCAGCATTCATTTTGAATTACAAAGAAGTTACTTCTATAATGAAGAAAGAAACCAATTGCATTGGGTTTCTAAACATCTGCCATGTACTTCTGATGTGACATAGCTCTCAAACTGTGTACTTTTGCAGTTATTTTTCCTGCAGCATACATAAATAGTAGTTTTAACTATGGAAATTCAGAAATAAACTGATAGCATTTTTCCTGTAGTACACATGTTGTATGAGGGCATTGACCCTCTAGCAGAAACTTGACATATTCAAGGTTTTAAAAAACATTACAGTGATACTGTTTAATTATGGGTAGCATAATACCATTAAGTTTGTGCTGCAAAATTGATATAATACTGTGTCTTAATAGGGTAATAATTATTAGTACATTAAAATCCAGTCCTCATAGATTAATTTTAAGATAGGCTTTTAAATGTCAGTACCTCAGGTGTTTCATATTTTTAATGTCCTTTCAATGCTTAAGTTAATATGTAAAGCCTAATGCCATCAAAATACATGTTGTTGAAGTTCTGGAAGTTTAAACTAGTTGTATAGCCTTCTAGAGGCATTGAAAAGGTGCTGAGTCAGACCTTGGATACCTTTTGCAAGATATCCAAGGTGCTGAGTCAGACCTTGGATACCTTTTGCAAGATATAAACAAATGTGTTCTCATCCACACCATGAAAACAAAATATAGGAAGGTTATCAGAGTTGTTTTGTGTGGGCCACTTTAGAAGGGATTCACTAGAACTTTGGCCACCCTTGACTATGTTTGTATGCATAAACTAACAAAAAGACACAATTGGGTCAGTTACAAGCCTTAATTCTCGGCCTTGAGCTCTCTTGAGATTCATCTGCATTTAGAAGGCACAGAGATTATTAGGAATCTGGAAGCTTTCAGCAACTAATATGGGATGACTTGTGGTTTTGATTTCTTTTTTTCCTAAAAGAAATAAAACAAATCATGTCTCTTCTTAAAAAAGATTCAACCCCACCCACAAAGCAAATTCGTGTAAAACAATGGAGTGAGGAGATGGCCAATTGCTTTCTCATATCTCTCCCTACTGAGATTTCATTTTCCCAATAGATAACTGATTCTGATGGTAATTGGCTTCAGTCACTTTTCAGCCCCTCGTAGCTGTAATGGCTATAATGTGACTATTTAAAGGTAAACTGGAATTCTGCATGTAGCTCTTCAAGGGACCAGAGCATGCTTGTTTTCCGAATCTAGGAGAGAGGAATCCACACCACCTCATTGTCAGAGAGGACAGTGCTAAGAGAAGAATGGGTAAGTTGTACTGGTACAGGCTTGGATGGTCTCTCTGTGATGAGTATTGGCTGTCTGGTGACCTGCTACCATAGCTTTTCTTTGCCTTTTACTCCCCATCTGAACTACTCTTAGGACAGGTTACCTCCTTCCCTACAGTTTTTGCCCCAGGATTATATTACACTGTGTTTGCATCTAAGAAGAAGGGGATAGACTACATTACCTGCTTCACTTAATGAAAAAACCCAGAGATAAACACCACTTTCCTGTTTAAGGTGGTTTGTTTTTGTTTTGGTTTTTTTTGTCTTTTTGCAATGTAATTTGATCTCTGAAAGAATAATCTGCATCTTGATTTAGCTGTTACTGCTGTTTTCGCTATAAACTATACCCCCATTAATGCAGTAAGCTCTTAGCTGTGATTTCAGTACATGTACTTCTGAGCCTTTTTTTTTTCTTTTTTTAAAAAAGTGCTTTTGAATGCATTACAGGGGGTATACTTCATGAAATGAAAATTCCTGTTTGCATAGTTATTTGCAGAAGAACTTATTACAACTGCTTTTTTTTGAGATTTGGACAGATCAGCCAACATTCATGGTTAAGTGGCAAACATCTGTGCTCTGGATAAAACAACAGTCAAAGGAGATTATAATTGTCCAGAAAAGTTCTGTAAAATTTAATTTCTATGTTTTTTCATACAAGTGAAACTTCTTTTGGGACGGGAAAGTTTTCTATTTATCTTAAAACCCAAAATTGTAGTGTCAAACCACACCATAACTGTTACTCAGAAAGTTTAGACTCAGTTATGTAGTTATTTCCAGTTTGTTAAAAAAAAATCAAAGCCCAACAACAATAAGAAAACTTGGATTTGAATGAAGTTTGAAAAATGCATTCTAATTTTCTAATCTTTTCATGCTGAATTTTGTGTACCTCAGATGAAATTATATTGCAGCTTTGTAATTCATATATAGTATTAAATATTTTAGGTAACCATATGATTTTTTTCTCTCTATAAAAATAATGGGGTGGTATCTCCATATAGGCTATGTCAAAGAGCTTTCTCAGTTACAGTAGTGCTCAGTCAATGTAAGTAATCAAGATTTTTTAATGGTTAAACTACAAATTGCTCAAGTAACCTCTCTTTTCTTAGTAGCCAGTTTCATTATCTAGAGGGTTTTTTCCAATTTTAAAGTTGAGATTCATGGGCAAGACTGTCCTGAATCATTACCCACTTTTTCTTGTGAGCTTGGGAAATAAGGTGGTGATGTATATCTTTTAACTATCTGTAAATACCTACTTGCTAGCACAACACTAGTTTCTGGAGGAACATACCTTATGGCATTTCTTCTGTTAGGGAGCAAATTGAAAAGAGGCATCTTATAACTTTAGGATGTACCACAATTACACAGTGTGGAGGGCTGGGAGCCCTCAAAGCAGGAGCCTGTTGCACTCTGCTGGAGAAGCCAGAGATAAGCTACCTTCCTCCGGGTCAGGGTGAGATCCCAACATGCCTTGCTTCTTCATGGTAATAGCCTGTACCCTATTGGCTAACTGGTTTCTATCCCACCCGCTACCTTCCCCATAAAAAAGCCCGGCTTCGCCTGAAAGACCGGGAATTTTGGTCTCTGGCCTTCCCTTCGCAGGGTGCCCGGACAATAAAGGCTACCTCTGCGGAACTGCCATACGAGGCTCCTGTCTCTCTGTCCCCGTGTTTGCCTTGGGCGATTTCACAAGGAGCTGAATCACAAGAGCTGAAATCACTTGCAGNGCTGCTCTGCTCCACTTGCTGGAATCGCCCGTCGCCCAGGGAGATCTGCCAGCACCCCTGGAAGAGCTGTTCTCTGCGGGACGCTCTCCCTCCAGGAAGGTCGCGGCGTACTGGTGCTGAACCGCACCCGACCCCTGCGACACACAGTATCAAGCAAAGAAGCAGACTATAATGATTAAGAATAATGTAATTACGAAGGTACTTTACTCGCCCAACTTTCACAAGCAATCAAAACTTACTTGCTGTTTGTTGTTCTCACCTGTGGGAAAGTCTTGGTGTGGTAGGTAGAGGACAGAGGTGGAGCTTCCTACTGCTACTGTGATTTAGATTTAAATTACTTTTACATGTCAGGTTTTCCACTGTCTACTCTAAAAATCTTGGCACTGGATTTTAAAATCATACTTTCCATTTGTTTCATGACATATTAATTCCTATTTCAGTTTTTATTAAATATTTGAGTTTAAAATGTGTTTTCATTACGCATATAAAAAAACAAAATAGCAGCTGGCCTTGTGCATTATAATGTACTTCCTAGATACCATGGGGTTCTTCCAATAGTCAGTACGTATTTTGTGTGCTATAAAGAAACTTCTTAGTGGATATAATTTTGAAGGTTTTCATAAACTCAGGTCATTCTCAGAGAAAAGTTGTTGTCTTTTCACACACTTGTTCTCCAGGTTCTGCTGACACCTCTCCAGACTCTTTAAATATAACAACCTAAAGCTGTTAATTTGCAGGACATTTATGGGACATATTAAAGTATATTTTTAAAGAACTCATTTATTGTTGATTCTTCTGGACAAGCTGCAGCTAATGGTGGATGACAAATATTGTTCCATTTAAATTGTGTGAGGGTTTTCTAATACAGGGTGTATGATGATGTAGATGGAATAAATCAGCTCAAGTAGGGCCCATATACCACCAACCCTTTTTGTCTTGTGTAGGAATACTAATGCACTAGTTACACTCCATTACTGTATATTGTTGAAAATCTACTTGGCTTTCTTGAGCAGGATTTAGTATTTTATTTAGGGAATCTATTTCCCCCAAGTAGCTGGGCTTGGCTTGGGTTCTGAGAAGAAAGTCCCCTGGCTGTTGATAGCCTACTGTTAATTAATAGTTTCTGTGACATGAAAGGACAGCCTTTCCCCATTCCAGAAGCACTGAGCTGATGCTTTCAGCTTACTTCACTGACTGGAATGGAGATACTGTGGGTTTTTGCTTTGTTCATTCAAGGTTCGGCTTTGTGGAGAGTCATGACCTACAGCTCTATATGATTTGCTGGACCTGCTGTGAGATTGCAGAAATAAAAGACTGAAGCCATCTGGTTTATTACCCCATGAGGCTTTGAGTCAGAGGGTGAATAAGTGCATTGGTCCTGGGACATGACATGAGATCAGCCGTTACTTTCAAGGGAGTTGGTTCTGTATCTCAAGGATCTTGATAATTCAGCAACCAAAAATTTATCTCATCCTTGGAACTAAAGTGAGTCTCTTTGCCCAACTAAAAAGCTGTCTCAGTTACAGGCTGCCTAACTTGATTTCAATGGTACAGACACTCCCAAAGGTACATTCGCTGTGCCATCATATGAGAAACTATTAGGGAAAAGTGTAAAGAAAAGCTCAGCATTTTTCTGGGAGGAAAGGTGTGATCAGACAAAGATCTCATTAAGTTTGCTATGCCATCCACACTATGATAAGGACTCCTGCCTATTGTAAGCACATGCATTTGACTTTGGCTAAGTAAGACAATATGTTTAAGCCTACTGTTCCAGTATCCTATGACATTGCAGTCTGCAGTTTACCCCAAAGCTAGAACTGAGAAGCTCATTCTACAAGATACAGAAACAGGGAAGGAGGCCCTTTATAAAACAGTATCAAAGAGAACTAGTCTTTGCTGCTGTTTGGAGCTGGGAGAACCTTGGTTGCGGAATTCTGACTTCCCACCTTGTTTCTGATTAGGAGAGCAAGTGCTGAAGAAGAGTATCAGCAAGCCACAGGAAAAGGTGTTTATGTTGTTACTTAGCTGACCGTTCTCCATCTTGCTTCTAGGTAGAAGGCTATTCCATACTTCATGTACACTTGACTAAAATTGTTCTTTACACAGGTTGGGGAGGAACTCTCACCATAGACTATTCGTAAGTCTGAACCTGTCTGTGGTGTTTGGCTTTCATTTGCATTCTTGGGATGGTTGGGATGGAAGAGTGGGTGTTTCTTAGAGACAACTGAAACTCTGCTGTTTATCTGGGCAAAATGAATATATGTTGTGCACAGAGAAAACTTCTGTAACATAGCAATTAAGAAATGTAGGATGCCTTTGGTGGCAGTTGGAGAGAAGAAGCCATTTTAGAAGGCACAGCTTAAAAGTAACTTTTGTGCATGCTTTGTGTTCCTTAAAGGGGCTGCCGGACTTATTCTATGAGCAGAAACTCTTGGAATTTTTAGCTTTTCTACAGCTCAGTATGACTGTTAATTCAGGAAGAAATTGCACCAAATCAGTTTTCTCAGGAGTTATTTCAAATCTTCCAACTATTCATTAAAAATTCAACTCATCTGTAGAATCTATTTTCTTGTAACTTGGTAGTAGTGCAAATATGCATCTGATTTCCACAGAATGTGACATACGGTTATTTGCTAATCTTTTTACCTCTTGTTTTAGTTTTTGTTTTTAGTCCATGTGGGGTTTTATTGTCTTTTTTTTGTTCCTTCAAGGGGACCAACTTAATGGCTTTTTCATGAAGAATCATTCAGCATGATGTAGAGCGGTTGTGTTATGGGAGTAACACCATAAACTTTTGCTGGTATCTCCCGAACATCTTGCCACAGGATGCATTTTCAAAGCTGTAGAAGTGCACAAGCAACTAGTTTCTGCTTCACAAGTTTGTTCTACTACTCTGTTACTACATACCTGCTCAGCAGTCCACTGAGTCCTCAGTGACCCAGGGCTTCAGTCTCCCATAAATACTAAATCTCTTATGGAATCAAATGGAGAACTTGCATAGCGTTCTGCTTATGCCCCCTGCATGGATTTTCCACTTAATTGAGTGATATGTGCAACAAATGCCAAAATTAATGTTTCTTGCCAAAACAGGGATATGAGACCTCCTGTGATGTGGGTTGTTGACAACAGCTATAAAAATGTTTGCATTTACATCTGCAGTTGATGCATAAGGATGTGTGCACTGTTAACTACGCAGTAGGCTGTTCCTCAACATCTCATTAGGAAAGCTGCTTTTCAGGTTCTGAGGGTTACAAACAATGGATTCAATGGCAAGAAAAACCCACTTACTAAGTGCTGTTGGCTTACAGAAAAATAAAAGAAGACAAGAAAATGCAAGCTGGAATGGAAATACTACTATATGCTGTTCCTGCAGATTAAAGGAATCAATAGAAATATCATATTCAAGCTGTGAAGTATTCCTTTGTGGGGCTTTCAAAGTATTTGTGTCTAAATACTTTTATTAAGAGAGTAACTACTACGGTGAGCTGGGAGATACAGTTTATATGTGTGAGATGAACATACGTGTCCGGGTCAGTGGTGAGACCTCTCAATGCCCTGCTCAGGGCTTGAGACCCCTCAATGACCTCTCTGCACTGGCAGCCAGAGGATGGCTGCAGAGAGAGAGAGGGAGAGAGAGGGAGTGAGAGGAAATGGGGAGGAAGACCTGCCTGCAAGCAAGGCATCTTTGGTCACAGCAAAAAACGTGTCCTCAGAACTCCAGAAACTTCCACAGCACTAAGGCTGTGGGGAGGCACCATCTGTTGGAGACCATGCTTTTGCAGTGTTCAGTGAAAGGCGCTACAGTTTTTTAACATGGATTCAAGATCTAGTTCCTGGTCATGGCAAGAAATATCTCTCCCTTCACTCAGGTTTGTAGAGAAGTCTTTGTTGCCAGCGAATAGGCCTCTGCAAATCTCCATGAGCAAAACCATTTAGAAAGCAAATAAAGTGATTGAAAATGAGCTTTATGATCCAAACAGATCATTTAGGAATATTAAAAAATACAAAGTAAAAGCAAGTCAGTCAGTTACTGTATTCCCCTTAAATAAAAGTTTCCAAGGTGCTCACCATCTCCACTAGCAGAGAGTAGAAACCATTTTCTATGGCATTAAGACTCCTACAGTACCCACAACACATGCAACCATTAGTTTATAAGAGACTCAAAGAAAAAGAGCTCAACCCAGTTATCTGTTAGTCAAAAAATAGCATTAGAATATACACCAAATTTGTTTCTATGCACAGCATGAAAATTCACTGTTAATAAAAAGAACTTACCAGCTCTGGATATTGAAACATAACAAAAAAACCACCATCACATTCAATTACAGGGTACATGTGGGGTTTTTTGGCAAATTTTTCCTAGTGTAAAATGTCTGATATGTCAGTAAAAATATTAATGATAAATATATGTTAGTTCACACTGCTCGCTGAGAGACAAAATAAAGCAAATTTAGTCCTCCTTTTTGAACTCACTTATCTCATTACCAGTTTCAACCACTTTAAACCCTGTCTTGCTGAGTTTAGAATGTGGATATCCTGTTATTAACTCTCACTGTGGCTCAGTCACTGAAAACTCGCTATATTAACTGCTATTGATTTGTGGCTTGACACCTACTATGTTCATGTTTCCATCTACATCACTCCACTTTGGTTACAGCAGTACCCTCATACCTTGTTTCAAACTGATGCAGATATTTTCTGATGGCTGTATGACTTTTGGAACAAAGCATTTCTAACTGTTAAGGGAACCCATCAAACACCTTTCCATCCTGAGTGGTTGGTTGTATTTTGGATCTTTTTAATACAGAGAAGTTTCACTTTTAAAAAGTAAAATATAGAAATGATGTCCTGTCACTCTAGTGCACTTTCTTTTGTGTTTTACAGGGAAAAAGCCAGTATGTTGAGGAAAGTCTAAATTTCTATATTGTTTTGAAGTGTGAGCTCTTTCTTGATTCTAGTCCCAGTCTATGCACAAAAATAAGGAAGCTATAAAAGTTCCTGACTTATTAACAAGGCCTGTTTATTCGGTATCTAAAGAAGGACTTCTGCTACATAAAGAAGGTACTTCTGTACCTCAGGGACTGATTTTATTTGGGCCATGTAGTCACCAACTTCTAGACAAATTCAAGAGTAAGTCCTGTCTTTGAATAGCCCATCATCTATAAAACCATGAGATGGAAGACTATGGAATGTGAAAGGCTAGAGCTGAAATGGCTTGTTCAAGATCATGTAAGATCCAGTGCTGAACAGAACCAGCACTGAAAATGAACCAGTTTCTCTTAGGACTTGTTTATAGAAGTGCCCACAGATCTGTGCTGTTTAAGATTGATACAATTACACAGAGGAATATGCAAATAAAATTGCTGCTGTAAGGATGACTGCTCAGTCCCTGTAGGTATTTGCAGTCTTTACTAGATGCTGCTCTCACAGCATCCTAGAGACGTCCCTTTCTTCTCCCAGGTGGGAGCCCAATCCCACACTGCAGCAACAATAAACAAAATATTGGGTGTTGAGGCTGAACCAAAACTCACAGATGTTAGGAACTCAATCTGTTACTTCCTCAGGAAGAGCAATTGCAAGCTGACTAACCGCTCTGCCCCTCCCCCCAGGAAATAGCTTCCTCCTACTGCCAAGCATAGCACAGCCAAACCACAATCAGCGATGTTCTCACTACAATACACACCCAGTTGTACTGGGCCTCTCACTGCTGGGAAATTTACTCTTCTATTGAGCTTCATTCAAATGAAATAGACAAACTTCGGAAGTTTAATTAGTTGTAGTAGTTGAGGGTATTTAGTGCCGTGACAGAATAACACACCCCTAGTGCAATGGGTTTTTTCTGCACGTATTCAACAATATTTCCCACACTTGTGGTTTCTTGTAGCCTATTTATCTGATTTCTCCGGAATGATTTTTTTTTTTTGTAGTTTCCAGTAATTTCCCTGTGGGTGGTGTCTGTGAATGTGGGCACTTGGGGCAGTTTTACTGTAGCACGAGCTCACTCTAGTGACCTAAGTGTAAGTTGCAGTTGCAGTATTCAAACCCCTGCAGGCCGAACTGTGTGTCATCGGAGTGAATCATTATACAGATGATTTGAGGTCAGAAATGATAATCTATTCTATTTTGGAAGTCTCCAAGTAGCTGTCACTCACTATCGCCTTTCTCTAGTGTAGATAGTAAAACATTAACAGCCAAGAAGATAACCATGCAGCAAAACCATTTTTTCTTTCTGTTAGCTCCAAAAATAATCCAAAGTTTACAAGAAAGGTTATTCGTGAATTAAAGTTTCATATGTATAGAAGGATACATAGGTACTTTCCACAAAAGATAATTCTGTATGTTCCTCACACAATCTTCTTTTCCCTGAGCATCCCCTAGATTTAAGCAGTGGTCTTATGCAACTTTAGTACAATTACATTCTGAACAGCACCATCTCACACTACACCACACTTGCAGGACTATAATAATTGTATACATTTGTACTTAACCCACAGGCTGGTTCGACAAAATACAAGGCACTCTGCTACTCTTTTTGCCTCACTCTGTTCCTTCGCTTCACCATGGGGTCACTCCCCAGCAGTTCTTCATGAACTGCTCCAGTGCAGATCCCTCCCACTGGGTGCATTCCTTCAGGAACAGGCTGCTCCAGTCCCTTTGGGATCACAAGTCCTACCAGCAAGCCTGCTACTGTGTGGACTTCCATGGGCTGCAGAGGGACAGCCTGCCTCACCATGGTCTTCTCTACAGACTCCAGGGAAATCTGCTCCGGCACCTTGACCACCTGCTCTCACTCCTCCTTCACTAGCCTGGGTGTCTGCAGGGCTGTTTCTCTCTCAGTTTTCCTCCTCTTCTCTTTCACAGTTGCTGCAAAATGGGTTTTATACTTTCTTAAATGTATTCCCACAAGGCATCACCAGCAGGTGAGTGAGGCCTGTCTGAGGGCCTAAGCTGTGGCCAGCAGTGGGTCCTTTGGACCCGGCGGGAATGCTGTGCCTGGAACTGGCATCCAGGCCTGTCCCCAGGGCTGCCCTGCAGCACCCAGGCAGCTGCACCCAGCACTGCCCTCCGCACACAGACAGCCAAAATCCACGGGGGTAAAGGAAGGGCGGTGTACTGCACTTTAGTTGTTCAATGTCAAGAGTTCCCACAACCAAGGCTGAAAGCAGTGATTTGGATTGGGAAATAGTAAATAGAGCAAAAAAATTTGTACACCAAAAACTGTAAGGTTACTATAAAAGAGGTAACTATAGATTAAACGGAGGCATGATGTCTTACACCATGGCAGTCTGGTTTCGCAATCCCCCCTGGCAATGGCTTCGTCGGACACACGTGGATGAGCCTGCGGAGGTGCGGGACTGACAGTGTAGCCGGCTCCTTCCCAACCAGCGTGGGAAAGCAGGACCGGGCGGGACTGATCCCAGGCACCACTGTCCCCGGCCCGGGGCCCTCCCCTGCCCTGCCCTCCACATCCCTTCCTTTCCCCTTCCTCTTTCCTTTTCCCCCCTTCTTCCTGCATCGCTTCCTTTCCCCTTTATCTTCCCTTCTCTTTCTCTCCCCTCTGTTCCCCATCCCTTTCCCCTTTCCCCTTTCCCTTTCCCCTTTCCCTTTCCCCTTTCCCTCTCCCTCTCCCTTTCTCCTTTCCCTTTCCCTTTCCCCTTTCCCTTTCCCTTTCCCTTTCCCTTTCCCTTTCCCTTTCCCTTTCCCTTTCCCTTTCCCTTTCCCTTTCCCCACACTACACTTCCCAGCAGGCTGCGGTTTTGGCGGCGCATGCGCGGTGCCGGTGGCCTAGCCCCGCCCCGCCCCGTCGCGCCCCTCCCGCGGGCGGGCCGGGGCCGGGGCCGGGACCAGACGCGCAGTGTAGTCGGGCCGGGCGGCGCGGAGCGATGGCGGCGGCGGAGCTGAGGTTTGACGGGCGGGTGGTGCTGGTCACCGGCGCTGGAGGAGGTAAGCGCCCGCCGTGTTTCCGCACTCGTAGGAGGTGACGGGGCCGCGGCGGAGCTGCTCGGTGGGGAGCCCGGGCGGTGCGGGCTCGGCTCAGCTGCCGCTGTACGCGGCCCTGGCAGGTATTCCCGGGTACGACCGGTCCGGCTTCGCCGGGGAAAGGCGAGTTGTATCTCGCAGAAGAGAGAAGTGGGGCTGCGGAGGAGACGCTGTCCGTGCCGGCAGCTGGTCGTGCCTAGGCTGTGCAGGGGTCACGGCCGTGCCTCCTGCTGCCCTCGGGAGCTGCTGCGGTCCGAGCCCAGGCCGGCACTGACCAAAGTTGTTGCCGCCTCCGAACGCGTGATTTCTGCGCTTTAAGCAAATGCGGGGAGCGGCACCGCTGCGCCCCGGCCAGTAATGGATGCCCTGCTCCAAGTGCTGTCCTGGTATTCTAATTCCTCCCAGTTGTGGCTTGAACCTAGTGACTGAGGCGTCTGATCCGCGTGCTTTGGCACAGTGCTGCCCCAGCAGGGGTTTGACGTGTGCTATCGGTGCTGTAGAAAGCGGCCGCCCACCTGCTGGTGCTTCCCTGCTCTCATTGCTCCCGGGAGCCGGCCTAGAGGCACGTGGAAGCGGGCAGCAGAGAGGAGAGGGAGGGGGACACCTCTGTCAACAGCAGGGCTGGAGTACGCTCTCGGTGGTCTGCACGTTTGGCCTCTCCAGGGGACGTGGAATGCTTGGTTTTGCCAGGGAATGTTTTTGTATAGGTTGTTATAGTGTGGGGTTTGTTGGGTGTTTTTGATTTGATTTTGTTGTTGTTGTTGTTTGTTTCTTCCCCCTTTTATTAATTTTCTTTTTCTTTCTCTGCATCCATGCTTTGACCTTTGCCTACTGTAATAGAGAAAAAATATGAGTTGTCAATGTGGACAAGCGAGAGGCAAAATTTGTGTTTGAGATGAACTGCTAAAGGGCCTTATTCTGCCATCCTCTAAGAAGGTTTTGCCCTTGCTACAGTGGAGTTTTGCTCTCGTTTTGTGGAACTGCACATAGCCAGAGGAGTCATTTTAGGGCCCTAGATTATGCAATGTCTTGTAAAGAAGATGTGAAAAGCACTGAGCAATCCATGCACATCATCTGAAGGTGACCAACTTGAGAATAATTGAGACCAGGTCTTTTTATGGTGCTTTTCTGCTTTTACCAGATCTATATTTATGAGCTTCTCCCTATATAGTACGTTTCACTGAAGAACAGGTTAAGACTTTTGGTAATAGCAAAACAAGGTCACTTTGGCAGTAACAAAGCTTCTAAAAAGCATTACATCAAGTAAAAATTGCTTGTCATAAGTGTGGGTGCAGTGACTCTTGTACTGTTAGACTGGGTAAAAATGGTTTGTTAATCGAGAAAACTCTCCTTCAATGTTTTATTTTGCAACAGCCTTTTAATAAGTGCTTGATTAAATTCAAGACAAGGTAAAGGGAGGTCCTATTAGCTTCAGATTAGTTCTTGTTTTGCTTTTATTTATTTTACAACACTGTATTTAGACTGTACTGCCAATAGCATTATTTTTCAGCATTGATTTTTTGGATGCTGGTCAACAGATTAGAACTGAGAGTTTATTTGGACATCTGTATCACTAATTGGTATTAAAGTCATACCTGTTTCCATGTACACAGACATGTAAAAATAAAGCAGTTTCTTTTCACTTTGAGCAGATTCCTTGTGAATTATTGTTCCTGCCTCTATTGGACATTGTTTATGCAACCTGTGTTGGTTTTTTAGGATTAGTTTTGGTTCTTAAGCTTTCAATCCTTGCTTAGCAATTGAGAAGACCAGCACATATAATATAGTCTGGGTTTTGTGCACTTTCAGTTGTGTGGCTTTTCAAAACCAAAAAAAAAGAAAATTTTCTTGGACTTGGGTTACGTGAGGCAGTGAATGTGCATGCACTTCACATGTGATACTGTCCATTGCAGAGGCCTAAGGGAGTCTTACGGAAATTTTCAACTTGTTGGTGTGAGATTAGTGTGCTTCAAAACACTCTAAACTTTTCTGATTCTTTTTTCCCCTTTTTTTTTTAAACTGGCTTTGAATGTCCTGGTGACAAGCAAAGAGATACTGTTCGCCCTCTGAAAAAACTTTCTTCTGACTGATCATCTTCTCATCATTCAAATCTCCTTTACTTTTACAATTAATAAAAAAAGGATCAGGCCATTGATCCCAATAACTTTTGACTAGTACAGTGGATAATATATCTGTAAATCATTTATTGTAACAAATCATTAATGTCTAACACAACTAGAATCTAAGCCAGAATAAAGGTCCAGGACCCTTGCTTTTCTGTGTGATGTGGAAATTACAGTCTTCTGTTAGGGTAGGCAAACTATGTATTTGTTTGGTTAACTGAAGTATTAGGCATTCCTTTGTATCCAAACGATTTGTCAGTGCATCTTCAGTCACAGTTAAATTTTGTTCAGTTTTTTTTTCAAATCTTAACATTAACTAGGGAAGTATCTCATTCACTTAGAGTGTAATTAATTGACTTGAAACATCCCCTCCTTCAGTGTTATATTAGGACATCCTTTCAGATGTATTTTTCTATTACAAGTACAAACTCAGCAGCATACAGCTTTACCAGATGCTTCTGTTGAATCGAGTAGCAAAGAGTAAGCATGGTTAGGGTATTTTTTCTCTTGACTTGAGTTATATTTACAATTTATCTGTTACTTTTGTATTTTGTCCTTTTGAAAGACTTTGAACTCCTGGGGGAAATAATGTTTCACTTTGAACCTGCAAGGTGTTTGTATTGAACTGTTGCATTTTTCTTGATGCAATTAATTTTTATGTAGCTTGTTTCTCATTTGTGATTCAGGAAACAAATTCACTCTTGTTTTTAACTTTTTTTTTTTTAAACTAGGTTTGGGCAGAGCATATGCTCTGGCTTTTGCCGAAAGAGGAGCTTCAGTAGTTGGTAAGTTTTATCTTGACTAACTTGATCTAGACAGTAACCTTTGCCTTTTCACATAGCTTGCATACAATGGTCCGTGCCCTTTTTGACAGTAACCTTTGTTATTTAATGGTTTTCTGTCTTATCTTTTGCTGTTTAAATTTTGCTTCTAAGCTTTATTTTCTTATGAAACAAGTTGCTCAAGTTTGTCCAAGGGCTTACCTGTGCTGGAAAGCCAGTTTGAGTCAGATTGTTTCCTATATTTGACTTCCATCTATACCTACAAGTCTTTACCATGATTTGTGGCCAAATAATGTGTTGTCTTAGGTGAATACTGCCCAGAAGCTTCCAATGTGACCATTTGAATTTGTTGTCTTACACTACATTCTCCTAAGAAAGAAATTACTGAAATGTAACTCAGTATGAGTAGCACTGTTTCTTTGTGCAGATCATGGGACAGAAGAGCTGTCTGGTCTCAGTGACAGTGCCAAATAGCTGTCAGGAAAGGATTTCTGGTGGTTTTGTAGTTCCTTGGTTGAACCTTCTCAGGGTGTATTTAGTTGTGAAAAATGCTGCATCACAAGGCAATCCTGAAGGTTAAGTTGTATCCTTGGGTACTCACTGACTTTGCCATTTTTAGATTGGCTCTTAGGAAAAACTTCACCAAAAGGGTTGTAAGGCACTGGAATAGATTGCCCAGGGAAGTGGTCAAGTGACCACCCCGGAGGTATTTAAAAGATGTGTAGATGTGACACTTAGGAACATGATTTATTCCTGGACTTGACAGTGTTAGGTTAATGATATTACAAGATTTTTCCAACCTGAATGATTCTATGATTTTATGATTTGGCTGCCTATTAATGAATTTCTACAGATATTGTTGATGAGTTCAAGATTAAATATTTAAAGGACAGGAACTTGCTCACTGGTTTTTAGTAGTTTTCTAATGAAAATCCCGATCTCAGTTTACAAATCTCATAAGAATGGTTTGGTTTTACTTTGTTGATTAAAAATTAGGATGTGTGTAGACAATTTTTTTAAAATCTGGGTTGTTTTTTCTTTCTTTTTCCTGGTAGTTGCCACCTCTGATACTTGCTGTATTTATCGTGGACGTGAATAATTCACATCAAGTTCTTATTTAGCAAAAATTATGTCACTAAACCAGCCTGAATATTTTGTATTGACTTTCTGTAGTTGGTATTGGTCTGACTTTCCAGAATGATCTGAAAGAAAATGTGTTATGTTGCCTGACCGCAGTTAATACTCTTTTATCTCTTGGCCTTATTGCATAATAACTAAACAGTAAGTTAAGAATTGACTGTAAGTGCAACTTCTTGTTTCCTTTTGGAAACTTCACCACGCTTCACCTTGTCTTGCAGTATTGCTTTGCAATTACCTCTACTTGTTTGTATTTGTTTCTCTTGTTCTCTTATGATTCTGACTTCAGAGAGTTGAGAATTTACTTGTATAAACATTTTGTATTTTTAAACTCAAGGAGATATGAGACTCATGCCTTGTCTCTTTAAAACAAGTTCCTTTTTTTAAGTTATGGAAATGAAGATGTGTAGTAAGAACAGTGATAGAATACTCCAGAGAAATACTTTGCATAGTTGGAATCATAACAGTGGATCCCAACATGACAGCTTTTCTGCCCAGTCCCACATCTCTGTTGGGTTTGTTGCTGTTGGTGTGGTTAGTCTAACAAGAGCAACCCTGGAAAAGTCCCAATGGAAAAGTCCCTGTTCTCATCACCCGAGGGCTGCCTGCTACCACTGGTTTTTGTCATGCTTTGTCTCTTTCATGCCTCTTGTCAGGAAAAGTTGAAAGCAGGAGGAAGGACTGCTTTGCTTTTGTCTTGCAGCCTGTGTTATGTCCAGACCTGCGATTTCTTCCAGTCTACCTGAGGGCTCTTCTGTGTTGCTGTTTTAGATTAGTTTAGAGTCACACTTTTGAAGCATCTCTCCTGATATGTATCTTGTTTGTATTTTTGTTTGCATCATGAAATGGTATTGAATTGCATGAGTGAAGTCCTTTAAAAAACAAACTGGAAGATGCAGTCTAGCACCACACCAACATTGTTCCACATGTGTTTGGTTTGTGACACCAGACTACAGCAAGAAATGAGCTGGCTTATTTTAAAAAAAAAATTTTACTGTAGGTGTCAGGTCCTCAGCACCAACTGTTTCACCTTTCAGATTTGCTTCTGCTGCTCTGCTAGTAACACTTATAGACTTAGAGGAATTCTTCTCTAAGGTTCAGATGATAACCGTGCTCTCTCACAACTACTCTGGCACTTTACTGTTGTGTGTTTTAAACTGAAAATTGCATGATGTAAAGCTTGCGCTTAAAATAATGCTATTTGTCTATTTTATTTTTGGGGTTTCTTTTAATTGCTCTATTACACTCATGGAATTATTTTATTATTTTCAAAGCCTAGAATAGGTCAATTATTTCTTGCATACTCATTTCTGCTTCAACTCTGTTAGTGCCTGTGCTCAGCCTAAGGTACTTTGCTGCCTCTGAAAATTTTCCCAAATATGTAATTAAGTTTTTATCTGCAAATTGGTATTGAAGTGCAGGATAAACATATATAAACTTCTCTTTGGTGCAGAGCTGTAATGGTCTTAGCAAGACTGAATGGTTTGTTTAAATATTTACCACAAAATCGTCCACTTTTCTTTCCCAGAGCAAATTAGAAGTCTTAGTGCTGATCCTGACTTGCTTTCCTTCAATATTGTGGATGTTGGAAACTGAGCAGTGTGCCTAAGTTGCCTATCCTAATGCTTCGCTACACTTTGAAATGTTCCCTAATGCCTCACCTTAATTGTGGTAGCTGCATGTTTGGACTGTTAGATATTGATCTATTTAGCTTGGAGATTATCTCCTTTATTTTTTGCATCAGTCTGTTAATGTACTTGTACTTCCTGCTTCAGGCTAGGCTTTTAGTTTGTTTTTTGGTTGGTTGTTTTCGGGGGTTTTTTTGTCATGTCATGTCCCTCCCCTTTTCATGCTCACTTCTTCTGGACTTCGGCATTTTCGTTTACACATAAATTTTCTGCAGTTTTTCTTCATTTCTCTTGAAGTGCTGCACACAAAGTTGACAACAGGATTCCAGACGAGGCTTTCTTGATCTGGGTAATAGTGATTTTTGTCCTGTGTCCTGCAAGCTGTGTTCCTGTTTACAGGGAGAGTTAAAAAAAAAAAAGGCAGCAAGAATATCATGCGTATTTGTGAATTTCACTGTGTCTAGCTTCTTGAGGTTAGAAGTTAGAAGGTGGAAGACTGTTTTGCAAAATACCAGTGTTACGTGTAAATTCAGTCAATTCTGACTTTCTTACAATTCCATATTGGACTCATTTAAACATAATGTCTTACCATTTTTTGAAGTTCTTTGTCCAAGTATAATGTTTGTATGGGATTTCTGGGAGTGTTTTTGTTCCCTTTGTAATTCCATGAAGTTGTGGGATGTGCAAGTACAGGAGTGCAGCAGAGTGTGGTGATGGTACATTACAGCTGCCAGTAGTGACGCGTGCCCCAGTGCGGAGAGCAGCCTGGAACAGCTTTGTGTGGCCCTCTTACCCCACAGGAGCATGATCTGAAGTTCCAGAGCAGGCACTTCTCCCTTTGTTCAGACTGCTTGATATTTTCTGTAGTGGAGTTGACTAGTAACAGCTCAGCTACTCTATTAAACAGGAACAAAGTCTTCTCAGTCTTGCTTGTGGTTCATGCGATAGAATAGTTTGACAAGAGACCAGAATAAATTGTCTGTGACTGGGATGTAATCAAGATCTTAATCTCTGAACTACGACACGATTACAGAGGTAGCCTGGGCAGGGCAAGCAAGTTGAATACATGGTGGAGGGGGAAATACAAAGTTCTGTTTTGCATGTTATTTAAAAAATGGGATAATGTATGTTGCACTACTTTTAAAAAAGTAACCATGTGTCCTATTATTATTCTCTTGTCATCTGTGATTTTCAGTAAGATCCAGATGCAGCAGGCTTTATTAATACTCCTTATAACTTCCAGTGTGATAATGAAATAAGGACACACCATGAAGTCTGAGTGTTAACAACAAAAATTTCATTTCTTTGGCGTGCATAGTGAATGATCTTGGAGGTGATTTCAAGGGATATGGCAAAAGCTCCTCAGCTGCTGACAAAGTTGTCAACGAAATCAGAGCAAAAGGAGGGAAAGCAGTACCCAATTATGGTATGTAATTTTTTCCAGACAAGTGTAATGCTTTATCTGTAGGAGTAGTGGACATGTTAAATGAAAAGCTGACGCTGCTTAGTAAAAGACTACTGCCAGCTTGCCAATAACATACACGTTAAACAGGTGTAGTATGATGGAGTGTGGAGACAGAGATGCTAAATGCAAGTGCATCAACTGCTTCTTTTAATTAAGAATTTTCTATTAATACCCTTTTATAGATTTTTTTAACATTGAAATATTCAACTGCTGTCCATCTGCAGTTTTCAGAGGCAGAATGGGAATGGGTGATTTTTCCTTGCTTTGCTTTGTATTTTTCTTGTAATGGCAAATGTTATGCCGTTCAGACTTACTGTGTGGGATTTGCCTTAAGCCACATGCAGATGGTGGCTGAATTTTAATTTAGTTTTCATTGGGGTTGTACACAGCTTGTTTTGCTTAGCTCTATGGAATTAGTTAATATCCTGGAAGTGCAGTGTATCCAGTTAATTTGATTTGAAAATGTGTACTTCTTTCTTGTAGATTCTGTGGAAGATGGTGAAAAGCTTGTGAAGACAGCCCTTGAGGCTTTTGGGAGGATAGGTACAGTTGCTTAATTCATGTTGAAACTTGTTTGCAAGTTCAAAGCCATTCTAAGCAGCAATTAACAACATGTATATGAAATACAGTGTGACAACTGTAGTACTCACCAACCCTGATTCCCATGGTCATTGAAATCTGAATAAGAGGCTCCCAACTTTTATTCTGAATGGCCAAGCAGAAGTTTAAAGCTTAATATATGATTCTTGTTTTCCTGTGTTTCACAATTTTGGAACTTGAATAATAGTTAACAATTTTTGTCTCAAAGCACAGAGTCTATGAAATGTTATAACTAGTTGCATAGAATTAGCGTAAGTAATGTTGCTGACAGCAACACTTCATGTTTTGGAAGCTCTTCAGCTTTAACAGAGTTGAAAAAAGAAAACCCTGAGGTATTTCATGTAACAATTAAAGTTCTTTTTACCCATGTGATTGCCACTATTATTTTTAACTCAGAGTTAAATGGCCAAAAGTATACGTAATCAAAGCCAACAGGAACCTAATTAAATATTTGACAAGAAATTGTCATGATCCAGGTTGCTTTATCAATTTTGTGACTCTGTTGTTCCTCTACTTATCATTTGGGCTAGTGCAGCAAAGATGGTGCCACAAACTTCATAATTGGGAGCACTCTGAAATTCAAAATAAGCTTCAAAATGTACAGGATGGCTGCATCCTGCAGGTACTGCATAACTAAGCAGCCAACACTTCACAGCTATACCTCCATGTCAGGCTTTGTCCCACTGTCAGGTTGAGACTTAGCTGCCCTGAAATATTATGTTGTAATTATTGCCCAATGGTAGAATTCAGTATTCAGGACAAGGAGCTGTAGAATATTAATATAATGTATATGTCCAGTGTTCTTGTCTATATATATTTTAGAAGTCGGAGAAAAGTAGAAGCAAATTTGTATTTTATCAGAGCATTGAATTAGTTTCCTCTTTTAAATTTCAGATGTTGTTATAAACAATGCTGGGTGAGTATACCTGAGGATTTTGTCCTGTTTGAGTGTGGGCTGTCCCTTTTCTGTAAGCAAATGTTCATCTTACATTTGTTTCGTTTTCCTAATGGTGCATTTTAGGATACTAAGAGATCGTTCATTTGTTCGGATAAGTGATGAAGATTGGGGTGAGTTGATTTTAAAATTACTTCAAAATGTACTTTCTGTGTGAAAGATGAAAGACACATCCGTCCCACTGGAAAAGAAAAAAGAGTTGGCAGGGCAGGCTTTCCTTTTGCCCTGGAAGCTTAATGATAAACTCCTTGTGTTCAGCATGCAAACCAGATCTCTGCTGCAATGTGTGGTAGGTGGATGTAGTTCCAAAAGGGAAGAAGGGCTTTCTTTGCCACTCATAGGTGCTGCATCGAATATGAAAAGAGCCACGTGAATTACACACAGTAGTTTTTGTGAACAGAACACATTCCTAGCGCCAGCAATGAGTGGCTGAATACTAAACAGGCTTAAAAGGCCCAGAACTAACTAGAGAGGAAAGCAAGCTGATGTGCCAAGGGACAGAAGAAAAGGGAAAACTTTCAGTAAGATGGTAGATGGTGATAAGCCAGTGGAGAAGACTTTTGCAAAGATGGTCTATCTTCTGCAGTTCTTGACTAAGTGCAGGAATTGTGAATGCTTTTGAATTCCGTGCAGGAGAGCCCCATCCAAGGGAAAGTGTGTGTAGGCAGCTGCCTCATGATCAGTGTATGTTCAGGCAAGTAATGAAATGTGATATATTGGAAAAAAAAAAAGTCCGTCACTCTTTTAGTAGCAGTGTTAGAGTATCAAGTTGGGAGGCAAAATCCTGGAATTATTAAACTGACATTGATTTGTTCCTAGATATAATTCACAGAATTCATTTAAGGGGTTCGTTCCTGGTCACCCGAGCTGCATGGAATCATATGAAAAACCAGAAATTTGGCAGGTAAAAATATGTCTTCTGTTTTGCATTTTTCAGTAGGGTATAACAGACTGATACATGCTCAAACAGTGAAGGAGTTTTGCATTCCTTTCTTTCACTTTCCCAGGGGTGAAGCAAAATCAGTTCAAATGCCTTTTCATTTCTGATCCTCCCTCTCCACCTTTCTAGCCAAGTGTTTACAGATTTTTTTTTCCATGTATTTAAATGTATTTTTCTGATTATTCCAGACAGGTGTTGTAAGTCTATAAAAGTACCATTTCTTTTTATGAGAACTGGTTTGAAATATTTGTTACTTGTATGTTACTGCAAGTCTTAGGGACTCTTGTTCTGCTCCTTCTTATTCAAATCACTGGTACATGCTGTTCTGCTCACAGGTCATGGGTTTCTTTGTTTGGTGTTGGGTTGTCATGGGTGTTTGTTCTTTGTTAGTTTTGGATAAATGTATTTGTCTTAAAAGTTATGGGAGTATTCTTAGCCTGTTTTGGTATGTGTTACTGTTAACTCCAAAAGAGTGCAGTGAAATCAGATCTTTTTTTTCACTTCTGTTGTTTTATCAAAAACCTTGTCTAAACACTGATGTGATTATATTAATCTTAACTATACCCATATGTTGAAAACTGTGTGAGCTGTTTCCTCATCCTGTGACCTAAATAGCATTCATTCTCATCCAGTGAAGTGAGCTGTGAGTATAGGAAAAGACTGAAGTGTCTTTTCTTGAGTTTAAATTATTTCTTCAAAAACAGCTCAACTCTAGAGTTGGGTCATTTAGGAAAATGCTTTTCTTGGGTCCTCTTCTGGATTTTCTCAGATAAGAGTGATAGTGAGTGCTTCTGCAGTTTGTGTATAGATATGTGTCACTTGCAAAATGTCTGCTTTACATAGAGTTGTAGCTTTTCTTCATCTTCATCATATTGAGCCAGTGCTTGCAACACATGTCTTTACTTAGATTAAAAACATTAGATTATTGGCAGTGAGACAGATTAAAAAAATTAATGACAATAGTGTTGATCCCAGCTAGGCAGTATGTCTACAAGTATATTTGAACAGAATCTGATATGGCTTCTTTTAACAGTGAAGATGTAGACCCTTTTCTTTTGAGTTGAGATGACCTGAAGCACAATGTTTTCTTGCTTCAAACCAGCTGTGAACTGCAGGGGTTTTAGAGCTTTCATGTGAGAAGTTCAGCCACCTCCACACAGTAATGGGGACAGCAAAGAGCAAGACTTTCCTGTCTTCTGTCAGGCATTTAATGCCTGTTAGGGTTCTTTGAATGTGAATTCTGTGAGAATGGATCTTCAGATATTACCAGGTAGATAATATTAAGGGAAATAATTTTCAGTAAAATAATTTTCTTCTGACTGCTGAGACCATTTATTAGTTGTAAGAATAATACCACCTGAAGTGCAGTTAGAACATGAAAAGAAATTACTTTCCTCTGTACTGTACCCTTTGTCACAGAATGTTTTTCCTTGTTTTGCAATATAACTCAGAAAGGCTCATGACTTTGTTAGTTTTCTCCTATTCTGGCAATGCTTCAGAATTTGTCAGATGTTTGCTATCCATCAAACATAAAATAGTTACATGATTATTAGCAAAACCAGTAAATAATCTTTTCTTATTTGTATACTTTGTTATGTGGAATATAAGGCTGTAATGCCAATGCTGTTGTGTAACTTGAAGAACTAATTTAATTTTTTTTTTGCCTCTTCTCTCCCCTAAGAATAATTATGACATCCTCAGCTGCTGGAATATATGGAAACTTTGGTCAGGCAAACTATAGTGCTGCAAAACTTGGCCTTTTGGGTCTTGCAAACACAATTGCAGTTGAAGGCCGGAAGTATAATATCCACTGCAACACAATTGCTCCTACTGCTGGATCCAGGCTGACCCAGACTGTCATGCCACAAGGTGAATCCATTTAAGGTCTACACGTACTGATATTTTGCAGTGAATTGAAGCACAACAAAGTGTCTTATCTCTTAGAAAATGCAAGTCCTGCACATTTCATATACTACAAATTCATTGTTGCTACTTTTTGTCTCTCAACTGTCAACTTCCTTGCTTTGTCTGTTGTGAGGAATTCTTATTTTCTGCCACAAGATATGAAGCAAGTTTTCTAAATTAAAAAAGCAGTTTCATGTGGCAAGGCTCTTTAATTGTAATCTCTTCCAAGATCCTCCTACAGTAGTGGAAAGGTTTGTTTGTTTCATCAGATTTGTAATCAGGTATATGCATAAGGTGTCTGCAGTTGTTACAATGTTGCAAAATACAGAATTTTTGCACAACATGTCACGTGTGTACTTAGTGTTTTCATGATCAGGAGGAGATGATAGTGAACTGAGTTGCCTGATTTTTCTGTATTGCACAGTTACTAACCTTTGATTGTTTGAACAGATCTTAACAGAACATTGCATTGGGAAGTCAGTATAAAGAACATTTTAGGAGACAGTTGTGTGTAAAATGTAAATTTGAGATAAATAGACTGATGAATTACTTTGGAAATGAGCAGAATAAAGAAAAATAATTGAAAGGAAAAGGTCTGTAAAAGGAAATTGCTCTCAGAAAATCTTCTAGAATCAACCTATTTCATTGTTGTCCTGACCTTCTTTTCCCTGATGATAGGGAGATTTCAAAGCCAAGGAAATAATTGCATTTTTCAGACTGATAGACAAGGTATTGGAGAGTAATATATTTTGTACATTATGCACGGACTGAATGCTTGATTTAGTTTGGCTTAAGTTTAGTTTAGTTCACCTGGTTTAGGTCTAAATAATCCGGGTGGTCGTGACTGTAGCAGTCCTATAGGTTGTGGGTTCCAGTGATTTTTTTGCAATTGCAGTTGTTTACAGAAGAGCCAAATACATTAAACTTACAGTGTGAAATGGAGTACAGTGGCTGGAATATTCTGAAGATATTTATTCCACAAAAAACACCTCATAATTTTCTTTTAGTCATTTTAAGAAGAGTGAGATCCTTTGGTAGGGTGTCATCCTTTGGTAAGATAATTACAGCTCTGATGATTTATTTGTTATCTCACTCACTCTGTCCCTGTCCAGCTTTTCAAATACTCTTAGAAGAGTTGAACACCACAACCTCTAAAAGCATTTTCAGATGTCTTATCCAAATATCCTTGTTATCTTAGTCGGTACTTTCCTATTTGTCTTCAGATGTCTGCAAGCACCTATGCTTTTTCTTTGCCACAGTTGTGTATATTCAGCTTGGCCCACATATTGTTTTTCTTGCTAAGAACTCTTAAATGTAGTTTGCATCTTTTATGTGGTTTTGTTTTTTCTTTTAAACTTCTACCACCTATTTCTTAATTACTTTAATAGTGGATTAAAAACACTAGTGATAACAGTCTAGGGCTAATTTTTGAGACTCAATTGTGTGTGACATAAAGTGGAATGCTTTGGAAAAGCCGAAGGGTTTTGTTATGAACTTACAACCTGCCATATTAAATGGAATTCACCTTCCTTCTACTTCTAAAAATGAAATACTGTTTACTTTAGTTTGTTATTAAAGAAGTACTCATAATGATTAGCTTTCCTATCTCTTCATCTGGGAATATCTAGCTATAATTGAAAATACTTGATGATCTTTAGCTAAGGAACAGCTATATATCTATTGCTATTGGAAGAATAATGTTTAAAAGCTGAACAAATAAATTAAGCAAAGTTAATATTCAGACAGTGACTAGAATACATGATAAGACCTGCCTGGACAACCACACTCTCTTCCACGACTATGTCTCAATTTTCAGATCGTTTTCTATTGTGCCAGATGTCAGTGAAAATCCCCAAATACAATTGATATATAAATTTAGCAAGGCTGATAATTCCCTATATCATTTGGAAAAATCAGCATTTCCAAATAAGATATTCCATAAACATTCAGCAACTGCAATTATTTTCATAATGTGTTGTCTATATAGCTGGCTAGGAGACTAAAAGAAAAATTGCTCAGGTATATCTTCATCAGGATTATGCATAGCTGGCTTGTTGTTGTTTCAGGCTCCCTGTCACATGGAAGTTTAGGAAGGTATCTGGCTTTGCAGTCTGCATGTAACAGTGTTCCCAACATTAAAACAGGCTTTCATCTCTCTGGCTGAGAAGCAGCATCATGGATTTTGGTGGCATATACGTATCTCACGAGTCGTTTGTATTCAATGAATCTTCAAATGTTTCATTTAGTTTGACCTTTCTTTTCATGGCAGAACACTGTTGGTTAAATTCTCCTTGCTCTACTGTTCATCCGAAGGTGTTAGATGAAATAATTTGGTGATACCATAGAGTATTTCTATTTTATGATTCCTCCCTCCAATTTGCTCTAGATCTGGTCGATGCTTTCAAACCAGAGTATGTTGCTCCCTTAGTTGTTTGGCTTTGCCACGAGAGCTGTGTGGAGAATGGCAGTCTGTTTGAGGTAATTTTTTTATTTTCCCTTTCTTCCACCTCTTTCCCTCCCTTTGCCCCTTCCCCCAAAATTAGTTGTTTGTTTTATCTTGTCCAATCTTACACTTTTTACTGAAACTAAATTATCATGTGTGAACTACATACTCAGCATAGACAGAAGGAATGTTGACTCTCTTCAGGCAGTAGCAGCCTTGTCAAATCCTGGTGTGTGCTCAAAATACTACCAATTTGATTGTTACAATTCTTATTGTATTCTTTTAATGTTTAAAAGATATCAAAATTCAAAAGAGATTTTCGTTTTCTGAATCATTCAAACATAGAAAGTAGCTTGCAGGAACAATGAATTACTTAATTATGATATTCATTATAGGTATTGTCATCAAACTGCTAACTCATATATTGAATGTAAACTAATTTGCGTCGATCACAGTCAGGTGCTTAACTAAACTGTTAAATATAAGCAGCAGTAGTTCAGAAATTTTTAATATATTGAGTTTGTTCTGGGGTATAGTTTTGTTGCCCTGCATTACCAAAGCTTTGATTTGTGTCATGTCGTAAGTTGATGATACCCATTTTTTCTTGGCAGGTGGGAGCTGGATGGATTGGAAAATGTAAGTACTTTATGTTGCAGGATTGATCTTGTTTTTTGAATTGACATCAAAACTGTGCAAATTTTCTTTGCAGTTAACCTCTGTACTCAAGACACTTTTATTCAGGAGAGAACATTAATAAAAGCATAGGGTTCTGAAGAAACTGCTTATGTTAAGTAAAAGTCACATTAACTTCATGTGAGGAAACTGGTAACTTAGGTATGTTCATTGTTATGCTTTTAGAGTAATTGGAAATCTGCCTAAGTAACCTTAACTCTTGGGTCCCGGATGTAATTTGAGGTCAAGAAGAATCTGCATTTGTGGTGCTAAGTATACATTGCTGCCTTTTCTTGATAACTTTAGTTTTTCATGACATAAAAGTAGCACATGCTGGTAAACAGACAGCTTTGTCATTGTTTTCCATCTTCAATTACACTTCTATTAAAATGCTAGTGTATAACCATGTTGAGGCAATTAGCCAAATAACCAGTAGCTATGCTACCTATGTATTTTCCTTGAGTGACTCTAGTAACTAGCTTAAATGTGAATGTAAAAAAAACTTGCAGACAATACTGAGCACTTAGGAAAAGAAAAAAAATTCCATGTGTGAAATGTCTTGACTTCTTTCCTAAATGCCTTGGACCTAGTACAAGCTTCATGTTAATGAACTGTTCAGCTGTTCAGCTTACCTGAGTATCGCCAGTGGGTTAGAAGTAGGGCCATTAATTCAGGAAGTCATTCCCCTTTCTTTTAAAATACTTTTTCCCATTTGATAACCATTTTGTGCATATCTAACTAACTACAAGTGTTCTGGTGTTCTGGTAGAACTGGAATAGCGTTTCCAAGAAGTGTGGTAAACAGATTAAAAGAAGCAGGGCAGCAGCACAAAATGTCTTGCTGCCCTCTAGAAGAAGTTAGGTCTTAATACACCTGAAAATCTCGTCTGATGAAGGAAAAGATACCAATTTTTATCATTATAATGGCTATTGTTGAAGTAATTGAAATTAAACCAGGTTGTTAATGAGGTACCAGTATGGCCTTATTCATTGCCTTTTGCTAATTAAGGGCAAACCCAACATGACTGGTTAAATATTATAGCAATCTAGGAAGTCTGTATCCTTATGGAACTGATTTGACATTGGCCTCACCAGTTTCTCTATATGTATTTCAATATTGAAATACAACTTCAGAAACCATTTGGAGGTGCTGGCTACTGGCATTAGTGTTCTTTTACAGCTAATAAGTGATTTTCACATTTTCCCTGTAGTTTCCCTTGCTTTTGAAAAACTCCTGATCATTAGTAGTCAAAATCCTGTCAGAAGAGAAGGTCTGTAGATACATACTAGCTACAAGTTTAAAGTAGACAGAATCCTAAAACTGGTATTTGTGCAGTGTTGTAGCTTCAGTTAAATTTAAAATCACTGCTATTCCTTTTGTAAATGCTAATTAAAGGCAGTGAGCCCTTCTAGTTCAGCTAGAAGTTATACTGATGAGTCACATTGGAGATGAATCGCACCATCTTGAAAGTGGTGGCCTATATGAAAGTTACCTAAAGAAATGAAAAGGTCCTTTGTTTGTTACTTGAACTCTCTGGCTCATGTTTCCCATTAGTGCGTTGGGAGCGATCCTTGGGTGCTATTGTCAGAGGAAAGAATCAGCCAATGACACCTGAAGCAGTGAGGGATAAATGGGAGAAGGTGTGTGACTTTGATAATGCCAGCAAACCCAGAAGCATCCAAGGTAAGGGAGACTTTCAAGAGTTGGGGTTGTTCAGCCTGGGGAAAAGAATGTTCCAGGGAGATATTATTGCAGCTTTTGAGTACTTTATGGGAGCCTATAAGAAATACAGGAAAAGTGGGACAAACGTTTTAGCAGGGCCTGTTATGATAGGACGAGCGGCAATGGTTTTAAACTAAAAGGAAGATTTTTTTTTTTTAATTTTTTTTTCCTATGAGTGTGTAATGGTTTTAAACTAAAAGAAAGACTTTTTTTTTTTTTTTTTCCCCCCCCCGATGAGGGTGATGAAACACTGGCATAAGTTGCCCGGAGCGGTGGTGGGTGCCCCATCTCTGGAAATATTGAAGGTCTGGTTGCATGGTGCTCTGAGCAAACTGATTTACTCGAAATCTTTACTTGAAGATGTTCCTACTCAGGGAAGTTGGAGTGGGATTAGACTAGCTGACCTTTAAAGGTCCCTTCAACCCAAACTGTGCTTTGATTCTGTCTATGTGGATAGTTTGAGTAAGCAAAGCTTAGAAGAGAATGCTTTCTTCCAAACATTTGCTGAAACTTCAAAATCTACGGTATGGATGTTACAGGCCTGGGTGCAGAGAGATTTCAGTTTCCTGACAGGCATCTGTGTGAAAGCAAGGCTTTCTCAAGGACGCTGCAGGAAACTGAAATCTCTGCCCCCAGGCCTGTAACATCCACACTACGGAACCAGTAAATTTTTTTGTAAAGGTGTTACATTAATCATTTACTGTTTCAGTACAATCAGATCTTTCTAAAAGAAACATCTGTGTTCTTGTGTATAGAGTGAAGACATCATTTATCTTTCTTAAGAGTTTCTGGAGAAGTGACACGACTGTCATTTATAAGCATTACAGTCAGTCTAATGACAGTGTTTTATTTGATTGCACCTACATGCTGGCAGTGTAATGTGTTTTCCTTTCTGTCCTGGAATCTTGGTTTTTGGTGACCATTTCTCTACCAAAAAGTTCTGGTTAGGTCTTGTGATATATCACAGCAAGGATGTATCTTTGCTGTGTTCTTACTGTGCGTTGTGTTCCTGGGTCACATCACCCCCTTGGCTGGTAACCAAAATGATTTTGTCTTTCAATGCTTTGTTTACTTTCCCTGTTCCTTGCCAGCATTTAAGAGTGTAGGGCAGGAGGGAAAGAGGCGTTCTTGCATACAATGCCAGTTGAATTTCAAAGACACTTAGATACATGGTGGATGTTTAAGCTGTCGATTTGGAATTCCATTATGACATTTTGTTAAAACCTTAGGGGTATGTTTTTAGATGCTTATACTAAAACCAGAATAGGAGACACTTTGTCCTTTCCCTCACATCTTGGCAGGGGAATGTAACCAATCATACACTAGTTCTAGGTCACCTTACTGATCTTTGGCTTAGATATTCTGTTCCCGAATGTATGCGAGTTTATACATGTTCTCTGTTCTGCTATGGAATGATATTTATAACAATATAATTCCAGTTTCTGATCTGTTCCACAACCTGTCACATGTACTATTTTATTTTTATGGGTTGGTAGCAGAAAACTGTTGTAGATTGGGATTTCTTCTTCTAAAGTTGCTTCAATATCATGGACGATATTTCATAGCTGCCAGTTGATGCTGTGAGGAGGAGAAAACTGAGCAAGATTTTGAATCTTAGTAAATGTGCTTACAAAACAACATATCAGGTTTCTACAGTCAGGAAATAATAAATATTACATTGGCATGAATCTTCCATGCAGTGTACTGTCTTAGCTTCTGTTTTGTTATGAACGTAGCCAAGATATGGCATTTTCCTTCTAGTGCCATCAAGCCACAGAGACTGAATAAAAACTCGTGCATTAATTTGTGGTATTATGTATTTGTAAGAATCAGCTTAGGGTTGAGGAAAATTATCAAGAAGTTAGCTGACTAGGCTTTTTAGTTACTTTAGAAGCTTTTTCTTCTGTCAAAGTCTTCACTTTATTGCTTGAAGAAATTTGACTGTGAAATTAAGGAAAGTAATTAGAATACTGACATTAAAAATGAAAAGCTACAATACCTAATATCTGCAAGTTAAAGCTTTTCCTCAAGATTTCATTAATTTGAGTAATTTGATGTTTTGAAGAGCATTTGTGTGCTATATGTCTAGTAAAAAAAAAAAACCCCAAAACCAATTAGATAAGGTTCTTGCTTTTAATGTAGTAGAAAACCCTGTAAAACCCTGTAGTCCAAGGTGGTAATCTTGTTTCTTATTTTGGTAATACTGATAAGAGAGGCTTGACTTTATACCCTTGTATTTTGTATGTAAGCAGAAAGATCAAATTAAGTGTGATGCAGAAGCTTCTGAATATGTGGTGGGGGTGCAGTAGGTTACAATTGCACAATGCACTGTGTGTTGGTGTGCTGTTTCCTTGTCTCCACAGTGTGCTACTTGCTCTTGTGTCACGGTCCGATTCTTCCTGTTGTGGAAAGGGAATCAGGTTGTGTTGTGATAGAGGCAGAGGACAGCCACCCGTCTTGCAGATTTTATACTGTATACAGCATTCTGTAGTACGTATTGCACAAGTTAGTATGTTTGCTTGTTCCGTTACCTAGGGAAGCAGGATTTATTGTGTCTATTACCCATATGAGGCACTTTGTCTCAATTTCTCAATTGTCTCCTCAGTTGTAGAGATATGAGCCAGTTTCAGTTAAATCTAATATTTTATAGGTCTGTAATTGGCTCTTAGAAATGTCTCTGCATTTTTAATTCTCTTAGAAGCTATCTATTTACAGAAGACAACTTGAGTGTTCTCACTGACTGACTTGTGGCACGTCTCAAAACCTTATGTCTGACATAGAGCCAATTAACATAAAACACACAGAAAGTGTGTATATATGTTTGTACACTTCGTGTGTACAAAGAAAAAACTTGCATAAGAGGAAACCTGTTCCAGCCTCAATGTCAGCTTTCCTTATATGTACTTAAAAAGGGTTTAAACACTAGTGCTCTTTCCTCCAGTGTAAAGGGATATGGTTTATATGCAATGTTCCCTAATTGGAAAGTGAAAGGAATACTTTTGGAGAAAGATAGCCTTTGTTGTGACTATTTTCAACCTTCGTTTTCCACCTTAATCTTTTCCTGCTATCTGCTAATCGTTTGCTAGGTAATAGCAGGCCATTCTGTAGTAGTGAACATTTAAGGTTTTAGAGTTCACTGATATTATAAAAAATTTTAAAATGCCACCATACCAATAATAAAATAATTATGTTAGTTAAAAGGTTTCCTACTGGGTTTCTTTCTGCCAAAATTATACCCTTTGGTATAATTGTATATTCCTTAGGTCTTAAAAAGAACCTTACTCAGTGTGTGGAGTCATGTATTAAAAAGTACAAATTGTTATAGCTAAGACTACTGCCGAAGCATTAATTTTAGACATCCTTGTGTGCTTACAGGTCTGGAAACTTATGTACCATTCTGTGTTTTCTTCCTCAGCTTTAACTTGCCGTAGTCAAACTGAATGCAAAATAAAGGCATCCTTATCAGTGTCCAAACCTCACTTCCAGTGACTTTTAATGTTTTGTCTTTCTTTTTGGGTAGTCTCATATTGCATTGTTAGCTCATAAAAATGTATTTCATTATAACCTTTAGTCCAGTTTCTTATGCCAGACGCAGAAGTACAGGGAAGACTGAAACAGATTAGTATGTTGAGACAATACACTTGAATGCTGCTCTAGCAGTCCCTAGAAGACGAAAGAAATATGTCAGCACTGGGATTCTTACCAGGAAAAGCTACTCATAGTAGTTCAGGGAGAGGAAAAAAAAGAAATTAATTTTTTTTCTGGTTTTCTTTATTAAAACATAAAAGGCAACAGAAAAAAAACCCTAGTTTTGCTGCCTGTATTTGATGATATTCTAATAGCTTAAACATTTTCAGGCAACCCAAAGGGGCAGCATCTTAAAAGTAGCTTTGAACCTTGAAACTTAAAGAACAGTGTACACCTTTTGCTGATACCTCTCTAACAGTTTGGGCCTGAAACCATAGACACATCTCACACAGTTAATGCCTGTCATAGATGTAAAGAAATAAACCCAGGAATACTTGAAAGAACATTCCATATTTGGAAATCAGTAAATGTGTTACTGAATCATTCTGGTATGATCCAGATTAAGTGCTTTTGCTGATTGCAAATATAACAGTAGGCCAAGGTTTGAAAAAAAGCAAAAACCAATTTTGATGAGGCCTTCGACATCAAGGTTGAAAAACATTATATCATACAGTTCAAAAAAAGGTAGAAAGAAGAACCCTGGGAATTACCAACCTGTCAGCCTCACTTCTGTGCTTGGGAAGATCATGGAGAACAGGGAGGTGATTTGAGATAGCCAGCATGGCTTCACCACGGGCAAGTCCTGTCTGATCAAACCAGTGACCTTCTATCATGGAGTGATTACATCCATGGGCAAGGGAAGGGCTATAAATGTTATCTGTCTGAACTTGTCTAAGGCCTTTGGCACAGCCCCACATAACATCTGTCTCTCTAAATTGCAGCAATGCAAACGTGGTAGATGAACTGTGCAGTGAATGAGGTGTTTTTTGGATGGTCACATCCAGAAGGTAGTGGCCAATGGCTCAACATCCACATGGAGATCAGTAATGAGTGGTGTCCCTCAGGGGCCTGTATTGTGAACAGTACTGTTTTATATCTTCATCAGTGACATAGATGAAGGGATCAAGTGCATCCTCTTCAAACTCATTAGGGTGCACCGAGCAGAGTGATGCGGTGACACACTTGTGGGATGGGTTGTCATCCATAGGGCCCTGGACAAGCTTGAAGAGTGAGGAGGAACGTCATGAGCTTCAACAAGTCCTAGTGCAAGGTGCTGCACCTAGGTTGGGGGAAGCCCCAGTATCAATAGAAGATGAAGGCATCAAAAGTATCCCTATGGAGAAGGACTTGGAGACGATGGTGGATGAAAAGTTGAACAAAAGCTGGCAATGGGTACTTGCAGCCCAGAAGGTCAGTTGTATCCTGGGCTGCATCAAAAGAAACATGGCCAGCAGGTTGAGGGAGGTGATTCTGCTCTGCAGAGGTCTCCTTTACGCCTGGAGTATGACATTCAGGTCTGGAGTCTTCAGAACAGAAGAGATACAGACCTGCTGGAGCAAGTCCAGAGGAGGGCCACAGAAAGATTCAGTGATGGAACACCTCTCCTAAAAGGAAAGGCTGAGAGAGTTAGGTTTGTCGGTGTGGAGAACAAAAGGCTTCAGTGACATCTTATTGCAGCCTTTTGGTACTTAAAGGTTGCTCATATCTTTTTGGTGGGGCCTGTTGGAATAGCACAAGAGGTAATGGCTTTAAACTAAGAGGGGGTTGATTTAGATTAGCTGTAAGGAAGAAGTTTTTTACACTGAGGATGGTTAAACACTGGAATGGTTTTTCAGACAGGTAGTAGGTGCCCCATCCCTGTAAATATTCAAGATCAGGTATGATGGGGCTGTGAGCAACCTGTTCTAGTTCAAGATGTATCTGATCATTGGAGGGGAGTTGGACTAGCTCACCTTTAAAGTCCCTTCCAACCCAAACTATTCCATGATCTCCTTAGTGTTCAGCGAGACACTAGCTGGCTCACCAATTTTATTGTCTACTCATATCATACATTCTGAACGAAAAACTCCTTGAAAGGGAGATTGTAGTATTCTGCACCATTGTTGATTTACAGGTTACCTTTATACTGTTGGTCTTAGTTAAGACATTTTATCTGAAATGCATGTTGTTAATCTTTGGGTTTCACCATTAAAAGTGATCTTTAAGTTCCTGCCTGTAAGTAGGTTGTGAACATGCTAAGCTGAAGAAACATTTAGGTTTACTTGGAGGTCAAACCTGTGTTTTCCTGTGAGGATTTTAAAGCAATGTGAAATGTTCCTTTGGTTCATGCAGAAAAAGTAGAAACGGTCTGTTATTTCTTCCAATGTCTCAGTATTGCTTTTCTTTTATTCACTTCATTGAATGAATAAAGGGATAAAAGAGATTACCTTTTAAAGCATTCTTTAATTACAAAGGGTTCTACAAATTAGAAGTCTTGTTTTGCTCGTTTTCACACTATGTAAATGTCATAACCTTGTGTCATATTGTGACAGAGCTTATATCCAAAGAGGAAGCTTGTCTTTGGCAAAAGAGGTGAGAACATATATTTGTTTCTTAGATGTTCCTTTTTCTTGACAAAATTCAGGCCACAAACAAAATGTTATGATGACTCTGGCAGTGAGACTGGTAAGCAAGAGTTTAGAAAATCAGGGTTCTTTAAGA
Organism: Atrichornis clamosus; assembly: GCA_013400975.1. Classification (NCBI taxonomy): domain Eukaryota; kingdom Metazoa; phylum Chordata; class Aves; order Passeriformes; family Menuridae; genus Atrichornis; species Atrichornis clamosus. The sequence goes on along the minus strand of WBMZ01012199.1, from coordinate 48,522 downwards.
GGGCATGCTATTAACTTGCAGGGTATTTAGAGTAGTTCTGTGCAACATGGCGTTAGTCCAGACAGGAATGCAAGTCAGTATGGGCACAAGGTTTTCGAAGTGGAGGGGAGTGACTCCGGGTTAAAGTAGGTAAATAATGATTTTGCACTCCCCTGATTTAAATATATTTTTATTTTCCTGTACAAGATTCTCATCACCTTTTGTTTGATTCTTCTAATATTTGATACTGATTTTAGCCATATTATGCTTCAAGGAATGAGCTGTTCTTGATGGCTTGCCTTTACAATAGCTGAATTCAGCCATGCATCATCTCACTTATAATTTTGTCATTGTTTAGTCTCAGACTTATTTGCTTTTCTATCTGTCTGATTTAGGAAAGAGGGTAACATAAGTCAGGAGATTAGACTCGTGGCTTGTATTGCAAATAATTTTCAAGATAAGAAAATCAGTAGTATTTTTCAGGCTCAGTTGAAACATACAGTGCTCATTACCTTCTCCTTAACACTTTGAGATAGGTAATGTGATTGACTGGTGGGTGCAGAACTGATGGAACCAGTACAGAAATCATTTATCCTCGGCTTTTATGTGGATGCTTGTAAAATGCAACACTATGCTCAATTTGCAGATGTGTATTTATTGTGTTTAAAAGTGAAAAGAGAAGAGCAACACGTCTGATGAAGGGTCTGGAACACAAGATTACAAAGAGCAGCTAAGGGAGCTGGGGTTGTTTAGCCTGGAGAGGAGGAGGCTCAGGAGAGACCTTATCACTCTCTAGAACTGCCTGAAAGGAGGCTGTAGTCAGGTAGTCTCCTCTCCCAGGCAACCAGTGACAGGACAAGAGGTCACAGCCTTAAGCTGCACTACGGGAAGTTTAGGCTGGACATTAGGAAAAAATTCTTCACTGAAAGAGTGATTGGCCATTGGAATGAGCTGCCCAGGGAGGTGGTGGAGGCACCATCCCTGCAGGTGTTTAAAAACAGACTGGATGTGGCACTCCGTGCCATGTCTCAGTTGATAAAGTGGTTTTAGGTCATAGGTTGGACTTGATGATCTCAAGGGTCTTTTCCAACATAGCAGATTCTGTGATTCTGTGATTCTCTGAACTGAGAAATACCAGGCTGTATCTCATTTGTGTGATGTGTTTGATGTGTGTCTATAACTGGAGTGTCTCGTGTATGGTTATTTATAGTCAATTCTTTACAATTCCTTTCTCTAGAGTCCATAAGTGTATTGAGTGATGCTCTAAGTCAGATAGAGTCTCAAGGGAATGTTTCTATGAATTCAACAAGTTCTGGATCAGTGATCTCTTCATCTGTTGACACGGTAAGTGTGTCTGTTTACCAGAGGCCCTCAAAGCTGGGTGAAAACCTTGAGCACAGAGACTTGTGGTGCTGACCAGCTTGTACTCTGGCTTGCTGTGTGCAAAAAGAAAGGTGGGGTTTAAACTGCGAAGCGAGGAAGAACAATAAAAAACATCTCCAGACTCCAGTCTCTATTTTTCTTACTGATGATTGGAAAACTTACAGCTGAATAGACTGAATAATGCACAATCGAAGTACTTGTAAATTCTGTTAAACCTCTTTAATTCGGGTATTGTTCAGAAAAGGGGTGGGTCTTGGTTGTTGTTGGGCAGTGCTACTTTGCTCTGGCTCCTTCTCTATAGATAATTTTTCTGTATTTCAGTATTATTGTAGTGTTATGTCATTCATGGTTTGTCTTAGAAAAAATCTTAGACATTTCTGTGAGTGCAGTTCTATGAAGTTACACCTTTTATTCTTAAAGTAGATTGCTTGAAGCAAGGTATAATGCATTGCATTTGGGTTGCTTGTACTGCAACAAATACACTAATATTTTTTGGTATATTTATTAGTCATACTTCATGTTTACATGTGAATGTAAAGAAAATGCTCAAACGTCAAGTTTGACTGATATGAGAATTATAGAAAGAATGCAAATTCAATAGTAGCTATTTTAATTTTTTTTTTAATATCAATTTCTAATTTCCAGGCAAGCATTGTTGGCCGTGAATTGGCTACCAATGTGTATAAATATACTCACTTAGAGCCTATTCTGTATGCACTTGGTGTGGGAATGTCAACTAAGGATCCAGATCACCTAAAGTTTCTCTTTGAAGGAAGTGAAGAGTTCTGCTGTTTACCTAGCTTTGGAGTAATTCCTGCTCAGACTTCAATGTTTGATGGTGTTCCTTCTCTTCCAGGACTAAATATTGATCTTGCAAAGGTATGGGAGAGTGAAGTAGCTAATTTTGTGTGTCATATAACTAAAAGGTGACTTAAATTAGTATTTTTGTAATATTGTTAAGTTCCTTTTATTGTAGAAAAGTTCAGTGTTTTGTGTTCTTACATCCTAAGAAATTATACATTTACTTGACTTGTATAAAGTATCTTCCTATGATGATATGTATCATCAATTTGATACTCAGTTTTAATTTGTGTTCAGTATGCTTTTTATAAATCACAAAAGTTTAAAACTCTTTGAAAATATTTTAGCCATGAAGATTTGGGGGAAAAACAATCTATTGATTGTTGTTACAGCACTGTGTTTCTTTACATAGATGTTGCATGGTGAGCAATATCTGGAGCTTTATAAACCATTACCAACCTCAGGTCAGTCCTTCTATGTTGCTGATTTATTTTTCACTATGACTACAATTGCTATACTCATACTGTGAATGCAAATAAGGAAGCCCTGTTTCAAACTTTATTACTGCATATTGATTTTGCAAGGAGTGGGGGAGAAGAGAGGCAACCTCTGGTATTATTAGAGGAATTCTGACACTGTGTTTTAGGCATCAGGTGTTGCTTTTCTATATTATACTTGGTAAAGTATGCTTAATCTTTGATATAGTAAGCAATTACACTACATGTCAATGTATTATTCATATAATTAGATACTAAGTACCAGAACTTTTAATTTTTCCTGTAAGGTTGTATCATAAAGCTTTTGGGATGTTTACCTAAGAATTCTTCAACACTAATTGCGTCTGTGTGCCTGTAAGAGGATAAGATTTAAATTATGTATATAAAGAACAAATGGACATCTTAGTAAGGAGGCTAAAAACCAACCTTCTTTTTTCCTGTCAGAATTCTCAAGGTATTAGTTACTGCAGTAGCAAGCTCTTTTCACAGATGTCTGAGTTTTCCCAGATTACAGCACCTTAGAGTTGCTTGTTAGACTCATTCAGGATATGCATGCATCTGGATTTCTTCATTACTAGTTCTTTAAAAGTTAAGTTTTTAAGGGTGTAACAGAAAAAAAGTATTGCAAGCCATAAACAAATGGCAGAATTTCTTGTTGAAACAGAAAAAAGATACATGAAAGTTATATTAACTTCCAAGAAGTCTCATAATTAGTAATGGATTACCAGGACTTCATAAAGCTTTTTATTTTTGCATTCTATAGGCTGATTTATAAACAGATGTATTACATATGTCTCTAGAGCAATAACCTCTTTAGCGACAAACTTCAGAGACCTCTGTGCCTGGGCTCTGAGCTTCTCTTCTGGAGGACTGTGGTTGTCTCAGCCCTCTTGTAATTTGTGAACAATTCTTAAATGATTTGAGCTATCTTGGAAGTTAGCAATGTGTTCGAGTCTGAAAAGTAATTTGAGTTTAGCTCCAAATACATGAACTGTGGCAAAATTCTATTGAAAAAACCCCAAAACTTATAAAAAAACCCAAGCAAAACAATGCTAACATCTTCAAAACAAAATTTGCAAAGATTCCCAGACACTGTTATTATATTTGTGATTATTGTGATTACTGTTAATTTGACAATGATTATGATGATGCTGATAATAATAATAATATTCATAATATTAATGATAATGTTAATAATAATAATAATGATAATAGTAGGTAAGAAAGTTAGTAAGATAGTTAGTAAGGAAGTGTAAAGAGGGATCTGTGGTCTTCATTCCTGAAGTTTAACCTTATAATGTGTCTATGTTCTTCTTTTCTTATAGGACAATTAACTTCAGTTTCAACTGTTGCTGATATTCTCGACAAAGGATCAGGAGCAGTGTTGCTAATAGATGGTAAAACGGTTTATGGCTTTTGAAGGGGATGCAGTAAAATTTATTAGGCTCTATTTTTTAACTAGCTGTACCAGTAACTGCCAGCCCTTCCATGGAAAAGACTTCTGGCTTACTAAATCTTAGTGAGATGTGGCTGTGTAATTGTTCTCGGGCAGTTAACATACTGAAATAAGAACACTCTCTTCCTGTGTAGATAGAACTATGCAAACTGATCCAAGTTGTTTAATAACAATAATAGTAATAATAATAATAATAATACTTTTTCCTGCCTAAAGGCAGCCAGTTTAAATTCTGCCACCCTGCAGTAAGGAGGTATGTGTCTGCATGTTTGCATGTGTTTTGTGGGGTGGTTTTGCAAAGGTTAATCATATTGGTATGTTGTGTAGACTGATCTGCAAAACATCAGTCTTTAAGAGCTTGTCCTGCATTCCTTTTTCATGTTTACATTATTTTATTCTAAACAAAACACATTTCCTTCCTCTTGTATCCGAATTAGAGGATCAGTATGTCTCTAGAAGTTGATAATGTGTAGTTTTCAGAATTTAGCTATCATTAGATGTGATTATACCAAGGTCCTTTGGAAAATCAGACAGCAAGAGTATGTTAATAGGCAGCGAATCTCTAAACACGGTTGACCTTTTATTCTCTCAGTGGTCAGATAAAATTGTAAAAAGTTTTTACTGAGTATTCCTCCTAGCTGTGTTTTGCTTTTATACTGGGCTAGTAGGAAGCCTGTCTATTCCTGTAACATGCAGAAGTTTTTGAGCAGAGTCTCAGTGGTTTTTAAATTTCTTCTGGAACTGGAAGTGAACATTGTTAACAAACAATGCTGTAAATTCTAGTCTAAGGTGTAAGGGAGTGGAATAGATAGGAACTGGAAATAGGAATCTGAATCTCAATTCAGTTTAAGAAGTCTAACTTGTTCAAAAGAAGGAACAGGTGATGTTAAATCCTGGAACTCTTCTCATACAAGGCACTAGTATCACTTTTTGTATGAGGTCATAACCTGCTTTAAGCACTGGGCATTCTCAATAGCTGCTAATTCACCATATTTAATGGTACAATTCTATATTTCAATAAATTGCTAATGCATTGTGAGATGCTGAAATAAATCTAATTTCAGCACTGTGTTCTGAAATATTTTTAGCACCTTTAACATCATCACCATTTTGATAGCTCATTTTAAAATTTTAATGCTTTCATATAGATAAAGTTTATGATGTTAACTTGAAACAGATCATTTAGTCTTCCCTAGTCAGGAAGCAACTTGCAGTAGTGCTACGTGAGAGTGTGACCATTGTCCCTTCACTTGTTAAAATGAGCTTTGTCATGTTTCCAGCTAAACTTGTCTCTTGCAACAACACCTGCTAGCACTATGAAGAAGGAGATGAAAGACAATATATGACCCTCCTCTTTTTTGTCTTTCAGTGAACACCTATTGTGGAAAGGACCTAGTGTGTTATAATCAGTTCTCTTTGTTTTTTGTTGGAGCTGGAGGATTTGGTGGAAAACGAACATCAGAAAAGGCCAAGGTAAATCCCCACATATTCATATTTTAAAAAAAGAACCACATAAAAACTTCTGTCAGCACTGCAAGAAAAATAATTGCTATATGAACTAGGAAATATAAACTAGCATTTAAGCAGTGTCACTGTACAAACTCAGATGGCATTTAAATATTTTTGTTCCCTGCAGTGAAAACCTGAGTGAAAAGGTACTGTTCAGGGCTTGGGAAACCAGTGATTTTGTTTTGACAGTAAGGGAGAAAAATGAATTGATAAACACTCAACAGATGAGATATTCCTACATTCAAATATTTGAAATGGCAGATATGTAATATCCTAATGGAAAGCAGTATTAGGGTTGAACTTGCAGTTTCTAGAAAAGATCTCTAGGTGTAGCTGTTTCTATGTATTTGCATGGAAGAGGTTTGGAAAGTATAAAAGAGGAAAAGAGCAGTAGCATTATGGTTTGGAGCTGAACTTCTCTGTTTTGGGAGAGAGTTAGCAAGTAGCAAACAACATCAAATGAACACATAGTGTATATGTTGAAAAGCTTGAAGTAGCTCTTCAGGTGCCCAACATTGTCCCCTTCAATACTGTGTTTGAGGGCAGTGTCAGCTGATACTGCATGTTGTTATTGTGAATTAGAGACCCGAGGCACTACAGTAATAATCAGTTGAATAAAGTGTATGTTAAGCTTAGTATTTTTGAAAATTTTAAAGTAAATGCCTAGGTTTCATACATGTAGATCATGTTCTTTAGGTTTTTGCATGTAAATTTACAAGGTTTTTTTTACTTAAATCTGTATCAATTATATAGAATTTTACCAGTTATAACTTTACAAATTAAATCCTGAAATGCCTGCTGCTTCAAAGAGAAGTGGGAGAAACCTCTGTGTAGTATAAAAAAATTCACAGGAAATTACTGCAGACAGTATATAGAGAACTTTGAAGGAACCATTAATTTTTCTGCAATCAGATTTTAAATAGTGCTTCTAAAAAAGTTCCTGTGGTTCAAAGAAAAGGTGGCTAACCTATAGTGGTGAGATCAGTGACTCCAGTGTAGTGCCTTGGCACTTTCTGGTTAAACATTACAATTAAGGCAACTGCAACTTCTTCACTCTATTTATAAAGAATGCCTGTTTCAGGCAGCAGTCCTTCCTGTGATAGAAAAAAGCCCAAAATGTAGTCTCATTAAGACAATGATACAACAGTTTCTACAGAGGCGTATGCATGCAAGAGGCTAATTTCAAATGGTGATTTTTCCTGCTTTTTTCTTGCAGCCCTTCCCAATTAAAAAGTTTCATGCCCATTTGTGCTAAAAGAAATCCCAAGCTGATGACACACATCATGTGTCTTTTGTCACTTGACACTTTTTTGTATTTGAAAATGGTATTGCAATTGAAGAGGATCAAATTTCCAAGTTGAGGTCTATGATGAGCAACATTTTTGAGTCTTGAGTTAGTGTTTTCTTGTCCTGCTGGTAGAGGGGTTTCATTGATTTTTCTAGTTGGCTGGTTTTAATGGCTCGGTAGGTCGAGTTTAGTTTCTTTAAACCAGCTGGAAATAGATTGGCAAGCCATTCTAGTTTTGAAAGCATGTTTAGGTAATGTTCTTTTTATCAAGCTGCTTGTGTAGGCACACTGTGATTCTATGAAGTGACAAAAGAGGAGTTCTGTTATCAAGTCTTCCACCCGAGAGGTAGTCTTGCTCAGCTGTTAATAAACAGGAAAGAGCCTTTGCTTTTATTAGACATGAGACTACACCGTACTTTGTTTCTTTTGATTTCTCTTTTCTTTGGTAAAGCACTTACACAAATTAAGCTAAGTAAAGTTACTACAGGTGAGAATTAATTTGCTTCCTTTCATTTTAGAGCTTTTGCCAGTTTCTTTCTGGACTTCTTTGTTTGTTTTGAAAAAACAAGAAGGAGAGGAGAAAGGAAGTTTTCAGCTACTTTAATGGCTTTGAATTGGTTATGGTGTCCTTTATGTTTCTTATGATCTAGGATGTTCTCTGTCAGTCTGTTGGTAAAATTTATATCTTTGAAACTGAACTACGAAGCTGAAGATTGCACAAGGAACAGCTTTTTTACAATAATGCAAGGCTTAATATGCAGCATGTAATTGCAAAAAAAAAAAAAAGTGTAAAAAAGGAGCTGGAAGCTCTTAAAGGTAAAGAGTGATGTCATATAATGCTTGGGTGAGGTAGTAAATAATGTTGTACTTCATTGTGCCTTTTAAAGTATTATTTTAAAAGCTTTATTTTCGTTTCTGTGTTCCAAAGCATTAATGTTCTATGAGACAGTTGTTTTTTGTGAGTGAATAATTCTTGCTTGAGATTTTTTGGATAATTTGGAAGAAATGTTATCCAACTCATCAGGTTATGTAACTGTAGGTAAGATCTGATGCCTCAGGATCAGTCTTTGTAAGGCTAACCTTGATAAGAGACTTTTTCTGGACTAAGTGTCTTTTTCTATTTGTCCATAACTGAGAAAGGTTAGGGAAAACCTTAATAATTGGTAAATACTGTTTCTTTTTATACATACCTGGTATATTCTGGCATTAGGCACGGATAAAAGATTTTTGCTCTGAAATACTAGTAATATTATTACTTTTACTTTAGTTAACAGCAAATCCACCCAAGAGACCCCCTGATGCTGTAATTTCTGATGTCACAACATCTGATCAGGTAAAGCTTTGTATGCTCTGATGTGGAAATTTGTATGCTTTGTTTTGTTTGGGGAAAGGAGTGTTGAATGATGTTAATTAATATTTCATATCTTCTGATATACCTCAGGTATTTGTGTTTCTATATTAATGTTTATATATATGTGTGTGTATGTGTTTATAAAGCTAAAATTTCTTCTAGCATATTGTTCAATGTGTGTTCAATGTATTGTGTAAAACATTCTTAACACAGAAGAAATTTTATAATTGTTTATACAAATTGTACATAGAAGGAGGAGATGAATGTACTTTAGAAAAAAAGGTTCAGGCTTCATGAAATTTACAGCACATGATGCAAGCAAACACATGATGACTAAGAAAAGGAAGTGCTTGTAGTTCACAGTTTTGAAAGAGTTAATTTTGTGTAGTAGGAGGAGTCAAGGGAAACCTGATAGACACAGGTCCAGGTATATTTCTATGTGTCCACATTCCCACTGGTTCACAGGCATCTACTTTCTCCAGGCAGAAACCTGAGTAAAGAAATACAATCTCCTCTCAAGGTAAACATATGCAGGTGTCAGACAAATAAGAAAGCAAAGTCTGGAGCTGCCAACATCAAGACTTTAAGTGGTATTTTCAAAAGCAACTTAGTCATGGCAGGAGGCTGTAGCTTTTGGAGATGGAATTAAAGTGTTGAGCATTAGATGTAATTGCAATGTCTGCTTAGCCTCTCTCTGATTATATATGGAGTAATAAGTCTCATCCTGCTGATTCCTGTGCTTGAAGTCCAAGTTAGCCCTACCCAATTCAACCAGGAAAGAGAGCCAAGATCAGCATTTCTGTTTCTGTCACAGATGTACTAGCTTCATCCTAAAATTCACAGCATCAGAATAGGAGGTACAGGTGTGTAATTCTTCTGAATAGCCTTCTTTGGAAATTGGCAAAGTGAGCAAGGAGAATGGATGGAATGGTGAGGGAGTACTTTATTTCCTGGGAGGTGGCTAAATGTAGTGGAATGTGATCTCTAGCAACTGACCCTTTATTAGATAAGCTATGGCATCTCTAGTGGGCCATTTTGAATGTTGGAAAGATTTTCCCCTGCATGATTATATTGGAATTGATTCCAGGCCCATCACTTTTCACATGATATTTTTGATCCCCTTGTTCATATGGTAATCTTAGTTTCTGAGCATTGTTTCTGAGAATTGTTGTGCATAAAATGCTCAAAGTTCATTAAATAAAAAATAGATAGTGATGACCCTGTAATGCAGAAGTTGGAAACTTTGCTACTGCAAAATTGATTTTTGTAAATACGGGAAGTAGCTGAGAATAGCCTGTACACTTATTTTCTTTTAAGATCTACTCTGACAGGTAGATACATTAAGAGGATTCTTCTCCAGTTAGAAGTTAGAGGGGCCACCAGTGGATTTGATAATCACAAGAAAGCTTATCTGCCAAATTATTCATCTGTGTTTCAATGGTAATGACAGGAGGGGTGTACAGGAGGGGGGAATGCGTGACACTCAGGAGCTTTATGGACAGAAATACAGACTTTCATGTGAAGGACAGCTTGGGAAAGTGTTGCCAAGATTTTACCTTTATGTGTCTGTGGAATGACACATAGCTGCCTAAAATCTTCTTTGAAAAATGGAAGTTGGCACACAAATTGCTTCAAAGTTTCTGAAATTCTTAGTGCTGAAATGAAAAGTGTTTTGGCAGAAATAACTGTTGCATTCAACTATGAAATTGATACAGTGTATAAGACAGACTGGAAGAGTCAGTTTGCAGATAGCATTCAGTTTACCTTAATCTGTACTAATATCCACTGATAGTTGTGACACTTTTTGTGTTACCATAATTACATGGCAAAACTGCTCTTCATAATTAGCATTTTCCCCCTTTTCATATCATGATCATGTAGGAAAGTTTTTGATAAATAGGCTTCCCATGCACATTTTAGAAATATTTACACACCTGTCTTTCACTGAAGATAATGCTTATGATTACCTTTGGAGTTTATTCAGGTCTAACTCAACTGCAGTAGGTTTTTTTCCAAGGGGAAGAATGTTTCAGACCAGATGAAGCACTGCTCAGTGAAGAGGATACTGGGAAGAGAGGGCTAATAACTGTGTTTGCCCATCACCATGTGTTCAGCAGAAGAGAGGGTACAGCCACCTACAATACCTTGAAAAATGTTTATGTTATGTGACCATTGAGAGAACTAAGTAATTCTTTTAGCTAGGGGTATCTAAGACTAATAGCAGGTGGTATAATACATGTTTATCTCTTTCAAATCTCTACCCATTTCTGAGAAATTCTTTAAATTCCAGCCAGTGCTTATGAATGAGTTGCAGTACCATGATGTAAGCTGCTTAAAGGTGACAACGGTTAAGAAAAATTTAGAAGTATCTGATCTTCTAACGGCCTTTAAGGCTTTAAATTTGCATCCTGCTGAAGAAGGACATAAAATATTTCTTCTGTATTAATGAATTGTTCTGCAAAGAACTATGTGACAGGTTTTCCATCTTGCCCTGTAGAGATGTGCATGTGCAGTGGTATTTTTCTAGCTTGTTCTCTCTCTGTAACCTGAGCTATGCTTTACTAGATACACTGCCATAAATCTTTGGAATAAAATAGACCTTTTGACAGAAGATCAAGAAGTCTAGAGGGTGTTTGGCTATTAGCCATTAGCAAGGAATGAATCATTCAATTTCAACCCTGTAGGGAATGTTTAATGTAGTTAGAGAGCTTTTGTCCTGAAGGTTTTCAAATCAGTGGTTTAAACTAATCAATCAAACTGATTTTGCTGAATGGTTACTAATGCGATGAAAAATAACAGGCAGGGAATGACCTGTATCTCTGGAGAATTCTGTCTATATAGAGCATTCACTTTCTTCCTAAATGTGTTGATTTCTTGGGAATTCATTTTCTGATGACACATGAAATAAGCTGCAGTGGTTATTTAAAGTGGATGGTGCCTTAAGTAATGCAAGGCACTTGTGAGGAGGGAAACAAATAAAGTGTCTTAAATGTGTTGTGGACTTCTGTGGTTGGAGATTTTTTTGTTTGTTAGCTCATGGAAAAACTCATAGCATTCTGATATTCTGTAAGTTTCCTTCCAAAAAACTGTTCTTTATCTTCAAATATCAGATATAAGGTTCAGAATACACAGTGATGTAACTATGAATAAATAGCATAACAGTAGCCCATAGAACAGAATTTTTCAAGAAGTCGTTTCAGTTTTACTGTTCTGTGTTTCCTCCCACCTTGTTCTGTAGGCTACCTGTTTTGTTTGCTACATGGGAAAACTAAAGCTATAGTATGTGGAGTTCGCAGGACTTCCAAGTTCTTGTTAATGTCAGCTCATTTCAGTAGAGCATCTCATAATTTTACAAAATATTTGCCAGTAGAGAAATTATCTTTGTTGCAACAGTATCATTTATTTCACTAAAGCATTCTCTCACATTGAATCCTGACTCTGTGTATTTGTTACTTATATTGATAGGGAGAAATAGATGTAACAAAAATGTAAAAAGAACCATTTAGACAGATTTTGAAAAACATGGTTTCTCAACCTGTCATGCTTTTGTACTAGCTGTGTACATGTAACCACAGCCCCTTTAAGTCTCTGTACTGCAGTGTCGTGTAAACCTTTGCCAGAGCTACTTTTCCATGCAACTTGGGTACCTCAAGCATATCGTTCTTCTACTCTGAGGCTTCCAGGGTCAGGAAATTTGGCCATTCTTGCTTTCAAGAATTTTTAAATTTCTCTTTAGAGCTGATGAAACTGATTGTGATACTGGTCTGTTGAAGGAAGAGTGTATTTATATCCTGTCATTTTAAAGTTGCTTCTATGTGGAAAGCTATGATAGTGTTTTAAATGTTACAGATATCTAAAAAGATAAAAATTCCAAGTAAAGGTTGTCTTAATCTGCTTTGTGTGCAGTGTTTATTGATACAGTTCAGTGATGCAGGCATAAATGATGTGTTTGTTTTCTTTCTCAAGAGCTCCTTCCACATGCAAAAAGGGGGCTCTGGGCATGAGCTGAGACAGTTTAGGAAGTCAGCTTTCCTATGTTATTTGTTTCAGGAAGTTGTGTTCTGAGAAGGAGTAATAAGAGGAAAATTATCTCATGTTTAGAAGACTGGTTGGAATTGCAGTTGTTTGACAGTGGAATTTTCTGTGCTTTGGTCTGTGGGCAGCTGTTACCCAGATATCATAAAGTAATCAGACATGGGTGCTTCTTAATCGGTAACTGGTAGAAGAGGATTAGGTGATGGAATTTCGAAGATGAAATTTGGGAGTAGGACTAGCAGGAGGGTGTCTGAGCATCACAGGCTGAAATAGAAATCCACAGGGGCTGTGTTTTGAACTTGTACACTGTACATCAAAAATGTGCGGTGCTTTGAAAAACTAGGCCTTCAAATGTTGCATTAGAGAGCTGGAAATTTTTATGCTTCTGACAATTGCAACCTTTTCTTGTAGTTTCCAGTCTATAAAGCAAGGATGTTTATAAATATTTGAGGCATTGTGATTGTAAGGGGAGTGTATAAAGGTGTGACATATAGAATTGGATGGTGATTTTTGAGGATGTGATACAGTGAACAGAATAAAAGAGAGACATATATATATACACACAATGTATATGTTAGTGAATATGATTCTTTACTCATTCAGAGATTTTGAGAGCGATTCATACCTAGAGTAATCTAAAAAAAACTGTGTAAAGCCTTCTGTTTCAGGTATAAATCTAACATGGATTGACAGAATGTGAAGAACTTGCTGAGTGTTAGTGGTTTGGGGTTTTTTTTCAAACATAGTTATTTTCCATTTTCTCTGAAAGAGGAAAAAATAATTGGCTCCTGTCCTGTTTGAAGTAGTGTTATCAGTATCCTATGACTAAGACTGCAGGAGTCACCTTCCCTTCCTGAGTCATTCTCAGTCCTGCAGTCCTGCTCATACTGCTGTCCACTAGCTACCTGAGTTCAGTTTTTCACTGTGAAATTTTCACATTTCATATGAAATTTAGTTAAAATTACAGTTCTTAATGTAACTGGAAACAATTGTGAAGAAAATTGTGCAGAAATCTAGTTTGTTGTGAAAGGGTGTTTTTTTACAATAAAAACTTGCTAAAAATAAGTCTTGGAATGAAAGAGGGACTTGGGAAGCATTTAATGAATGCTTAATGAATTACTAAGTTAAAATCTACTGTGAAATGTTTTCTGCCTTTTGCCAACAGATCCATTGTTATTAGGCTTTCCTTTGCTTTTGAGGGTGGTGTGATAAGATCCTTACAAGCTTCTGTATAGTTGGAATGTGAATCCTTACCTATGGAAAGCTGTCTTTTATTCTACAGTTTTCATATGTGTTTTCATCCTAAGCATATGTAAATATTTGTGTGTGGTTTTAGAGAATATGGGAATGATGAGGGAAGAAACAGGAAGACCCAAAGGATCAATAGCTGGCTCCGAGCCTGGTATCACTGGCAGAATTCTGGCTTTTTTGATCATGGGTCAGTTTGCACAACAATGGCAGGCCTGCTATCAACAGATGGGATACACCTGTTTTGAAGGGGTGAAAGATCTTTGCACAGGAGTTAACAGGGCTCATTAAATGATTTTTAAACTAGATTTGAAGGGGGAACAGGGTAAAATAAGGCTCACTAGAGATAAGCATGAGGGCAGCATGCTGGTGTTTGAGGGAAGGTGTGTTGAGGAGGTCCTTTAGTCTGCTGTCTCAGTGAAGATGGAATTAATGTGTCAGCAGAGACATAAGCGTTATTGATATGTTAGAAAACATGGAAGTGCCTTGGAACATAGTAACGTAGGAATTATGTTTTCTCCCTAACAAAAAGGTGGTGGGATCAGTAGCCCAACTGAAGTGTGTCTACACCAATGCACCCAGCATGGGCAGCAAACAAGAGAAACTGGAAGCTATTGTGCAACAGGAAGGCTATGACATAGTTGCCATCAAAATAGGTTGCAGGACAAATTCTGATTTGTGTCCTCTTCTGTAAAGACTGTGATATAGCATTGCCCGAAAACATGTACATTTAAGTGAACTTCAGGCAATAGCACAAGAGAGCCTCCTTAGAGATTCAGGTGATATTTTTTTTCAATTTGTAGCATAAATATTTTGTTTCATGATAGATAAAATTATGTTCTGCAGGTTCACAAATATGGAGAGCATGACAGAAAAAAATGTACTAAACAACAAAGGATGATACAAGCCAAACAAAGGGATGTAAGGGCTTTGCTAGGATTTGATAACCTTTCCCTTGTTTGTGTAGAAGTTTCAGGGTGCAGATGATACTCTCAGAACCATTGTAGAGTCAGTAAGCATTGTAATAGTAATTACTTTGAAAGTTCATTATATGTTATGATGCTAATGACAACTATAATTTTTATAACCCCCGGTCCTCTGTGTTTATTTCTGTTGGGAAGAGCTGAATATAATTTTCTAATCATGGCAATTTTAACAAATAGTTGAGGGCTTGGATGATGGTAGCATTTTGTATATTAAAGTGATAGAAGAAACCTTCTAGACTGGTGGTCAGTTTGTTTAAACAAGACTGTGTCCCCATTAGAGACAATATAAGGAGGAAAATGCCCTCCCAGGGGAAGGTAGACTATCAGCCACCCCTCCCCCACCAGGTCCAGACAGAGGCAATTCCTTGGAGGTAGAATGAAAAAAACCCCTTTTATTTACAAGGCATAGGAAAGAAATGAACAATATTAAATGATAAACTACTTGTGATGGAGAAACCTGTGTAAAGTACAGAGTCCTTGGCATGGCCCCCAGTTGACTGGCCTCGCGAGGCAGGACCCCTCCCTGCAGCGATGCCGGCAATAGGATGACCTGCCATCCTGGATCTGAGCTTGGTTGAAAAGCAGTTTCAGGGAAGAAAAAAAAAAAAATCCCAAGGAATAAAGCTTCCTTTTCTTAGCTAGCTAAAAAGGAAAAAAAAAATTTGCCTTCTGTCTCTCTCCTTTGAGAAACAGAGCTGGAAAAAAACTGGTCAAAACAAAAAAAAAGGGACAAAAAAAAGAAAAAAACCCCAACTCTTTCTTCCCTTTTGCCTGTGGCAGAGCTGAGAGCTTAGGAGTGAGAAAAGAAAAAAAGAAACCAAACCTGCCTGAGTCCCAGCACGGGAGTATTTGTGTTTGTCCTTGAAAATTCTTGGAATCGAGTCAGAGGCACAGAATTCATTCATTCAAAATGGTGTCTCATGCTCAACCCAAGACAGATAGTCTTCCTTACCAGTTTTGTTTCCTCACTGTATCTATGCATGTCCTAGTAAAGGCTATAAAAATTGTTACTCTATTTGAAGTTCCCCAAACTGAAGTGATTTGTCCTTTTTAATTAAGAGAGGAATTGTTAAGGGAAAAGCTTCTTATATATTTGCCATGCTACTGGCAAATGGCTAATGTTCTGTGAAGCCTCTGTCAGAATATGTAAGTTGGTACTAAATTTGAAAAATACTTGTTATGAACAAAGAGAAAATACATAAATAGTGTGAGGTGGGAAAGTTTTATGTACAGTGAATTACTTAAGTACTGTGCTAAATTTGAGCCCTTGAAGCATCAACACTGCCAGTTTAACTGAAAGTTTTGCCTGTTCTTTCATGTGAAGGAGAGCTCATTGGCACACGTAGATGAGATTGTGGCTGTTTTTTCTTCATGAGATGACTTGACTGCTTTTGCTTTTAAATAAGCTGTTACAGTATACATACATATATGTCCATGTCCATATGTGTGTGTATTCATATATAATACATATATACTTGGTAAGATAAGCTCTTGGATAGATCTTTTTTTCTACCCAGTTAGAAGGGAAAATACATGGATAGTTGGCTTCCTTTTTCATTAGCTTTACCACCTGACCTTTGCTACAGTCTGCAAGAAGACTGAAAAATTGGCACAGACAGGTTGGATATCATCTTTTCTTTTGTGGTCTGGCAGAACTCAGAAATTGTTAGGAAACGAGACTTGACAGTTTGTGTTATTAGTTGGAGAAAAATTTAACCATATTATGCCTGACTTCAGTCTAATTCTCCACATCAGGCGATTCTTGTAATCCTTCAAGGACACATCTTTGGTTGTTTTGATTGTTTTTTTTCTGTTTTGTTCCTCCCCCAACCAAATGCTCTCACACACAAAATGTACTTATTCAAGGAATATCGAAAGTGGAGCCAACAAGGCTTTAAAACAATTCTGTTTTCATGTGGAATGTAGTTTATATAATGAAGATTTACCAAAGACTGTGGTACATGAAGTTTGTTGGCAGACATGATTTGGCTGCACTGAATCTGAAAAAAACGTAGTGTGTAACTGTTTTATTCAGTTCAGCCTGTGGGGTTTCTTTTAGCTGTGACCAGTGCCATGGTACTTACTGAAAATATAAAAAGACAAGTATAATTTCCCACATTTATATGTCAGACTTTTAGTTAAATGCATTGATGCCATTCAATTCTCTGAACCCAGTTGTTTTCTAACTGCTACATTTATTTTGTTAGCAAAGCACAAGTATTTTTTACTACAGTAATTTTGAAAAGCATTTGGTACAAATATTGGCTCCCAGGAGTGTTTATTATCACTCTAAATAAAGGGCTAGGTCTTACTATAACTATGCTAAGCAATAGCTGCATTGCTAGATTTAAGTTGAGATTTGGGCTTAAAGCAGAAATTTGTCCTTTTTTTAAATCATACATAAAGTGAATTTTCCAGTACTGCAACTAAATGTTATTTAGTTAGAATTAAAATTTATTACAACTGCTCCTTTGTGAAAATAGCCTCCTGACCACTTTTGTAAAATTTTGAAATTAATTGAAGAACAAAAGTAAGACCTTAGAATTTTAATTTAGCTAAGAAGTAAGTTAATTATTTAATTATTTAATATCTGACATTTTTTTTCTAGTACCTGAGTGGCAATATACTGTTGGATGCTTTTGAAAGAAAACTTCAGTAATGAAGAGGAAGTAACCTACTTTATTAGAATTGTGTTGAGGAATTACCTTTAAATTGTCAGTTTTAAATTTACTTTTTTAAAAAGAAACTATGGGTCTGTCCCTCACTAAAAAGCTCTTTCATAGTGTTATAATTTTGATGTATTCAGCAAGTTCTCTACACTCTCTCTTGTCCTTTTCAGAATGTCAAATGCAGACCCAACTGAACTTTAGTCTTACAGTAGTATGAAACTTCAGTCTTTACTATTTCCCTGAGAAATTACATCATCAATTAGGAGATAATTGCAAAAAAAATAAAAGAAGTTATAATAAATTACCGTTTTGGGCAAAAGTAGAATTACAGTTAGAAGTTTCAGATCCACTGATGTCATCCTACTAATATTGGGGGTTTTTTTCCCAGAAAGGAAGAGTGTTTCAAAAAGAGTAAACAACTAAATAAACAGCTATGGAGAAGTATTAGTTCACTATTTGCCTTTCTAAGATCTGCAGGCTTATGCTGTGGTGCAGTTTAGGATATTTTCTTGCTGTTTTTACTGCATGTCTCCAACTCTCACAGAAAGCTGTGACAAGCTCTTTACATTCCACCTTAACTGAGGCTCAGAACATTTGCTGTATTGGTGAAGGTTGCCATCAGAAGTAAGAGAGAGGTAGAGCTTAGTGTTAAAGCAGTAGGTATGTGAAGAAATGGCCCAAATGTTTACACGTTAAAAATAAAACAAATAGATTATGGTTTAAACTTATAATAAGAGTTCAGAACCTCTTTAGTTACACTGTCTGCTTCAGACTTGATAAAATAAACAATGTTAGAATATATTAGAAAATATTTCCTTTCGGAAATCTTTTTTTTTTTTTCCTTCCCTTTGAGAAATCTGATAGCTTCTTTCCTCTGAACAGACTTTAGTACAGTTCACCCTCATTTGGATAAATACATACCATTTTTTATAGTCCTAGTTCAAAATGCCGGGAAAAAATATTTACTGATAAAGGGTTCCAAAGGCCAATAATGTGCTTGACTAAAATACCATTTGTTTTCAGTTCAAAAGCTTTTTTCAATTAAATCCATGTTCAATTTGTATATGTCATCATATTAAGCTGCTAAGTTCTTGGAATTTTCATCAGTTATTGTGATGTACTGATTTTCTCTGTACTTCTGGGAAATTTGTACTAGAGAGTACTCCACAATCATTTAGTCACTGGATTTCACTGGAATCTGTTGATCAGGGAAAAAGGTTTCTTTCAGAAAGATGCACTGGTTGGCTTTTTATGTCTCTCATAATATGGACTGCTGGCTGCTGTGCATGTATAGCAAATACATATCAAAGATTTGATAATGAAAATGCTAAAGCTACACAAGGACAGAAACCTGAAATACAACAACTATATTCTTAATTGTTTCTCAGGTTTATTCACATTTGCAGTATATAAAACACTCTAAATCTGTATTTCTCTACTTTTTTTATTAGTGAAAGAGAATCTTTAGCATGAAACAAAAGTCTTCCCGAAAGCTTGGAGTGTTACTTTGGGATTTCATTTGTTTGTTTTCAATGTTGGGATCAGCTACCCATAAATCTGCTACGAGGGAAATGTATCACAATGAGTCATTCTTGGTACTTACAAAAGGAAAACATTAAGGATATTTCTCATCTGTGTAAATGAATCTATGGTTCTAGAAAAACATGGTAGTGTGTGTGTTTATGTGTGTGTTTTAAAAAAAGTAATATGTAAGTTTTTTTTTACACTGTGGATAAATTTGTCAAGGAAAAGACTCTTTAAAATTAGACTTCAAGCTGAATTACCCATGAACAAATTCTAGAAAATGTATTACTTCACTGTTGCCAAATTTTAGTGAAGCTGGATCTGTATGTCAGCCAAGTAGGTTGTTTCTTCCTCCCACTAAGTACTTGTATTGTTTTCTTATGGACTAAGACCACATGTGATTCTTAACACATTTCCCTGGAGCTTTGGCAATTGTCTGCACAGCAGTAATTAATATATATTTTACCTGCTTTATTATGGAATATGTTATCTAAGGACTAGTAAAATAGATTGTGATACGTTTCTTCATCTGTCATGACTTTTTGGGTGACTCCTGCTTGTTTCTGGGTCCCATTTTTGCTTCTCTGTTTCTGCAGGCTGCATTATATCGGCTGAGTGGGGATTGGAATCCTTTACATCTAGATCCAAGTTTTGCTGCTCTTGGAGGTGAGCTGAGGAGAATACCATTGTATTAATATTTGGATAAAAGATTATGTTAATGTACTTTTATCTGTTTTTCTCTCTGTCTGTACATCTTTAACAACCTGAAAAAAGCAGTACTTGTTTTATAGCTGTTCTGAGAGTCACCATTAGCTATCTTCAAAGTTCTGCATGACACTTGACTTTGAAGCATTGCTTCTTGTAGCTAGGAATGAGGAATGATGCTTGGGCCTTACTTACGATGGAAACATACCTCCTAACCTATTTTCCTTTAGCTCTTGTTTATTGCCACTATCTTGTTTTCACAATCTCAGTTTCATAAGCAGAAATAATTGACTATCAAAGCTTCAGAAGGAATCCCATAAATTCTTTGATATATAGTTCTTCCCATGTAAATAATTTTGAGATTATGTGGGTCTCGTTAGAACTTTTTGTTCTTCAGTGTAGACTTCTCAATCCCAATATATCTAGGAGGGCAGGAGAGAAGGAGCTTGTTAGCCCTTCTTGCCCGTAAAATTGCCTAACTTCACCTCTTGCTAGCATGTTAGCTTGTTCATTTACATAATTCTGTGTGCCAAAGCATCAGATCAGAGGTTGCCCTAACTATTTCTTGAAGAGATGTAATTACTCTAAAAGGGTCTGTTTTCTTAAAATCCTGTTGTAAAGTTATTTTTTCAGAGTTCTTTTCAGGCCTTGGAAGTGTGATTACTCCAGGCAGATGGCAATTTGATTTACTTAAGAAATTTTACTGAATATGTATGCTATCATTATAAACATTAGATAAAATTACTAATCTGTAATAATTTGTCAGCAGTTTTCTGGTGAATTTCTTTTTAATATGCAAGTATCACTGTAGGATGTTCCTGAGATAAATAGAGCAGAGCTGTGCTTCCTTGTTCAGATCATGCTTAACATACTTTCACAAATGATTTCCTTTCATAGAGGCATACTAATTGTTTGGTTAACTCAGTTTTGTATAATTCTGTGTAAAGTTGTGTTAATAAATAATGATTGTCAAATACTAGAGTCCGTGAAGAGATTGCCTTGGTTTATTAAATCATTCTGTTTGTTAATGATGTAGGTGGTTTCGGATAAATATTTCCTCTTGAAGATACTAGAGGTGACAAATACATATTTATAATTGAAAAAACAGTGTTTGGAATAATGGTGATAATTCTGTAAAAACCTTACAAAAGTGCTTACAAAAAAAAAAACCTTACAAAAGCACTTACAAAAGTGCTCACACAAAGAGCACTGGCACTTAGAGTGAAAATGAAATTAACTCTGTAGGTAAGGTAGTCTCAACATAAAACTGGATTTGGAAACTGTGCAGTACCCTACCTATACTAAATGCAAGTATATCAAAGAAATTACTGTATAGGTATTTCACAAATATTTTTTCCTAGGTATGCAAAAGCTTTTTTTCTTTGGGCATATTCACACACCTTCCTGTCATGTAACAATTTCTGTGAATGTCCTCTCTAACTGTCTTTCACCAGTGTGCACTGGAAACAAGCATTCAGCATAATGCATTCAGGTCATTCCAGGATTATTGTTAAGCCTTCCTGTGGGTAATGTTTCAGAAGACATATACTACATGAAAACACCTGTTTATATTCTTATGCCTTTATTCCTATGTCTTGTATTTCCAGATACTAGGAAGTGAAAGCAGCATTTACTTTGTTTATGTTTTAGTCTAGATACAAAGTAACTTGATTAACTTAAGGAATTTTCTCTAAATGTACATTAGTTTTGTAAAGAAAATACTGGGAAAAATAGGATTGTATATGTATGGCTGTTTTTGAGTTCTGAATAGAGTGGTGGTTTCTGGTTCTTGCATGGTGAATTTTATAGAGCTAAATATCACTAAAACATTCCAAATGAGAGATACTGAAAACTGATGATGTAACAATAGTGCAGTAATCTGTTTTAAAATTGGTACCTTTGTGCTTTCAGAACAGTGCCCATTGTACACAAGAGAGAGTGCTATTAAAAGTGTGCATACTCAAATATTTTATAGGAAAGAAATGACAGGATGATCAGGGTCAAATATTTACAGTGAGAAAACACTCATATTTCTTTCTGTCCTTCTGTCATGTCTTCTCACCAAATGTGTCAAAATTTCTCTTTCTCACCCTTAATTCTGTTAGCATTATCTTTCCTCATAATTCCCGTCTTTCCCAGCATTGAGTCTTTCATGGTTTAATTTTAGCTAGCAGCTAATTAGCACACAGCTACTTGCTCATTCCTTACCACTCCCCTCCCCTTTCTACCCTTCACTTCCCTTTCCTCCCCCACCCCCGTTCCCAGTGGGATGGAGAGAGGAGTTAGAGAGGAAAAAATGGTAAAACTTGTAGGTTGAAATAAAAACACTTTAATAACTGAAACAAAATAAAATATTATACTAATAATACTAATGTTGCTGTTACTAGTACAACTAGTAATTGAAAGGAGAGAGAAAAAGTGAGAAATAAAACCCAAGAGAAACAAGTGCACAACACAATTGCTCACCACCTGCTGACCATTGCCCAGCCCATCCCTGACCCATGATCAGGTCTCACACTAAATTCAAAGCATAGCACTATACAAGCTACTAGGAAAGAAAATTAATGATATCCCAGCCAAAGCTAGGATAGAGTCCTGGTGCTTTTTTAATCTCTGTCTTGAAGGTGGTTTCTTTTCTTCTACATCTTCCATTTCTCTGCAGGCTAGACTTTCTCCTGTCTCCCCTTTTTTTGTTTGTTTGGTTTTGTTTTTGCTTTTGCTGTTACTCCCAGCTGTTGTCCCTTGGGACAACACTTCATGCTGTGTAGATGCTATGAGGAGTTGTTTAGAGCTCAAGAAAAACAGACTGGCAGACAAGAGTAGCAGATGAGTTCTGGACAAAGCCACTGGTTTCAGAGCAAATCTGGACAGATCTGTCTGGATTCCATTAGCTGTTGCAAGTGTGATCAATTACTGCTTACCTGCCTTGTCAGGTTAGAGCAACCTGTTAAGGGATCAGAACATACAAGCAGCATATTTATAACTTAACTGTTGCACTTTAACAAATCTGAGGCCAGTTTTCAAAGGTTTATTTTGTCTGACTTTTACAGTACTGGCAAAAGATGCAACACTAATATAAAGCTTATCCTCTGCCAAGCTTGAGCTCCTGCTTCAAAGCATAGAAGTATGAGGAAACATGACAAAAATGTCAATATAAGAAAAACACTGCAAATTTTTTTTAATTTTTTTTTTTAATTTCTAAATATAAGTTAATTCAGAAGTGGGCACTGTATCAGAAGCCTTGAGCGATATGATTTCAAAACGGGAAGTATCAAATAATGTTAGTATTGCCACTTTTTAATCATTACAATACCTCTTACCCTTGATACACATACGTCCATGTGACTGTGTGTCTGGTGTGCCCTATGCATGTCTACTAAAACAGCTAATCTCCTTATTTTTCATTTTGTCACCTCTCAGACAGGGGATTAATTGTACTTGTGAGTCTCACAGAGCATAGGCAGTGTTAGAGTGCAAGTTGTCAGTGAGCAATTTCCTTTGCCCAAAAGTAGTAACAGACACTTTTTCAGTGAGATACATTAGGTTAAAAAGAAAAAGGATCAAGAACATTATAGGAGGAAAATGCTATAAATAAAGTATAGATATTAATAGAAGCTACATTCAAGGTCCCAGTATTAAAAATGCTAAATGTTGCTTCTTTAAATAGGATTTAAGAAGCCTATACTTCATGGACTATGCACCTTTGGGTTTGCTGCTAGAAACGTTTTGAAGCAGTTTGCAAATAACGATGTGAACAGATTCAAGGCAATCAAGGTCTGTGTGTTCATTCTTTGCAGTTAATTTTCTTGAATTTTTTTTTTGTTGTTTTTGTGCCACATGAAATCTTCAGTGTGGGAAAAGTCTTTTGCACTGTCTTAACTGCCAGAATTGCTTGTACTTACTGCTGCATGCATTTTAATGCCTCTGTCTTGTATGTTTACTTAAATAGTTAGGCGATCTACACTGGTAGTTGACTAATTTTCCTCTTCGCTTTTCATCATTTAGATAGAGCCTATGCTTTTAAGCTTTGCATGTACATATGACAGACAGATCTCACAATCCCAGTTCTTTTTTTTCTTATTTTGCTTTTAGGTTCGCTTTGCAAAACCAGTCTTTCCGGGGCAAACTTTGCAAACAGAAATGTGGAAGGAAGGAAATAGAATCCATTTTCAGACCAAGGTCAGAACAATCTCATCATTGTGGGTTCCAGGGAAAGATGTATTGGTTAAAAGGCTGGGGTATGAGGGCAAACAAAAAAAAAGATGACTCATTAAGCACATTATTGGCGATGGCTTTGTAAAGAAATCAATTAAACAGAATGAAATATTCTTAATTATTTTATGGTGTCACTAGGATTCTAATAAAAGTACCATTTTACTCACAGAACTTCATACCTTCATATTAAAGGAGGACTCTTTATATTGTGTTGCGTTTTCTGTGTTTGTTCTCTGGGGAAGAGCAGAAAGCAGTCATCCTCAGGTCATCATAGTTTGTACTGCATTTCTACAGTTACTTATAACTTTATGTATGCATCTTTTTTTTTTTAACATTTATTTATCTTAATCAGTTCCTGACAGTTCATGCAGGTAAATGTGCTACAGATTTAGCTTAGATTAAGCTAAACTTTGGCTGCAGCTACGCAGAACAACTTTCTAAAAATGGAAATTTCATAGCAGTTGGACATAGTAAAGGAGTTTACACTTTCATAAAGTCTGGTTTTGCATTATTCTGTTTTCCTTGATATTGCTATTAGCATTTTGTGTGGGTAACCTATAATCTTGGCCTCCATGTCATAGGCTCCTTCTTGGGAGCTAAGGGTAAATACTCCAGGTAAAGGGCAAAAAGTAAATGTTCATCACTTCTGCAGCATCATGTGACATTGTCACTTTCTTAACCTATGATTTGATACTGGTATTTGTCAACATTTGTTTTGGCTTATGCTGTGCAATTTCATTTCTGTGGCTGGCCAAAGTTTTGAAGCCCCATCTCTGGCAAAATGTAGACAGCTGTTGATTAGTGAGTTGGGCAGCAGGTATAGTTGCAGCTGCAGGGAGGATTGAGCAGGCAAAATCAAACAAGGAGGAGTCACAGGAACACGGAATTACTTCTTCCACAGGAATACAGCTTTCTGGATTATATTGAAGAGGTAAGTTGACCAAAAGAGATAAATTTTGTTTGCAGACCTGATGAGTGTTAGCAGCTGTAGAATTTCAGAATGACAACAGTGTAGAGACTACTGTGTACAAACTCTCCATCTTTGATTACTAGTAGTAAATAAGGTAATTTGGTGCCGAAAGTGAGTTTTGGAGATTACTCTAGCTATATTTAAAAGGTACGATCACAGTCCTGACAGAATTTTTATAATTCAGTTACTTACTTTTGGCAGTTTCCACATACTGTGTTAATTAACAGAGTTCATAACATGCTTCCAAGCCCTTTCAAATTTATAAAGAGGGTGAGTTGTTCTATTGTGTTTAAAGGCTGAATTCGTAATTATGCTTGATTTAGTCATTGTTAATATGTAGAATTTTAGTGAATTTTGCTACAGGTTGTTTTTTCTTCCACAACTTTGGAGTAACTGATTTTGGAGAGAAATTACAAGGTTTAACAGGATAAGAGTAAACCATCTTGAACAATTATGAGTTGTGCAGAATTTTGTTTCTCATTGCTTGTTGGATATGTCTGATATAAAGCCATCTTTGTGCATGAAATAAACTGTGGTTAAATCAAACTAAAAATGGACATACAACTTTGATATGGTTGTTTGAATGCATTTTCACCATTGTATGAAGTGCAGTGGCTGCAGGTGACAAGCTGTTAGGCACGATTTGAGTAATTGTTAATGTAGTGCGATAAACTAGGCTGTTACAGTTGATATTCCACCACCTTGGCTATTTATCGTATAGCTCTCTATGTGCATGGGCAGTGAATCAGCTTGCCATCTTCTTTTAGTTGCCATAAGTCAGAATAGTTTGTCACATCCCTCAAAGAGACAATGCCAAAATGAAACCCATTTTCTTCTTTGACTGAACTATACCAAGAGGGAATGCAGGTATTTTTCATCACTCTTCTGTAATCTTTCTGGTTTTGCAATGCTTAAAAAATTGTTTCTAGTGCAAGTTGCAGCATAAGGCATGTGGCGATAGTGAAATTGTTTAAATGGACTCTTGATAACTGAATATCTACCTCAAGAAAAAGCATTTTAGAACAATGTCTTTCTAAGAACTATTTATGAAGAAACATTGACAGCAGTTTATAACACTGGAGGTAAATAAGGTTTCTCAACTATTTTGTGAACAGAAAACCAGCAATATATTTTGGTACAATTTCTCCAGAGGCATATAATTATTTTCTTTGAAGAGCTGTTTGAAAAACAAAATATAACAACTTGCCTCAAGACTACAGGACATTTATGTGGTTTTTTTTCACTCTGTAACTTTTATGCTTTCCCTTTTCTTCACCTCTGATTTAAAAATAATCAGGAAAACTCCTTGGATGCCCTTCTGTTGTGATTTTTTGCAAATACATCACCTCTTTAAAATATTTTTTCCCCACTACAGGTCATGGAGACTGGAGAAGTTGCTATTGCAGGGGGCTATGTGGATATAGTACCAGCCTTGAATAAGCCTTCTGCTCAAGAGCTGGTGAAGGTAAGGGGAAGCAACAGAAGTCTTAACTTGCAAAGAAGCATAGTTAGACTTTATTTTTGTGAAAAACACAGGAAAAATACTTAGGTTGCTTACCAGTCTTACTGGCAGTATTCAGATGAGTTACAAGTTGAGAGATGTGAACACACTCATTGTTTAAGATGCAGATATTAACTGATCTGTTTGAGAGGAAAATTCCAGTTGTTTTAATGTACACAGGATGGCTGATGTAGTTTGATGTGCTGGATGCTAATTGAACTCTTGGGTTAAGCATTGTGCTGTATGTTACAAAACAAGTAAGGGATGTACCAGTGAGGGCCACATGTTTTGAGGCACTTGTGTAACTTAAAACTTGAAATTATTCTCTATAATTTGTGTCTATATCTGTAGAACAACGATTTTATTTTATAGATGTTAGAGATCAAACTCTGTGTAGGACGTAAAAGTGTGTGACCTTTCTTCCTCAATTTTTTCAGAGGCACAGGGAGGTTGGCAGAAAGGCAGTAGTGTAAGTGAAAATGAGATAATGTACTCACAGAAAAGAACAGTTTTGTCATTGAATTATTTTGACATAAGACTTTAAGAGCTGTTTGTCCATGTGCTTAGGTCTAGCATACAATGTGCACTTTATACTCTGTATTTAAAAAATCCCCTGCATGCATGCCTTAAAACTTGGGTACCAGACTTCCCACAAAAGACAGAATTGTACATGCAATGCTGAGGATGACCTGGGTTTTTATGTGTTCTAAAAGATATTTAACGCAATGCACAGTGTGTTGCCTTAATAAACTCTTATCATTTTCCCCCCATTGATTCCTGCTTGCAAACAATGAAACTTCAATTCATTGAAGTTAATGAAATACTGAGACAGTGACATTCATATAGAGCGGTGATCACAGAGTGGTTAATATTGGGTGGTACCTGGGCTGCATCCAAAGCAGTGTGGCCAGGAGGGCGAGGGAGGGGATTCTGCCCCTCTGCTTTGCTCCAGTGACGCTCCACCTGCGGTGCTGCATCCAGCTCTGGGGTCCCCAGCACGGGACGGGCATGGACCTGTTGGAGTGAGTCCAGAGGAGGCCACCAGGAAAATTAAGGGAACTGACCACCTCTCCCATGAGAAAAGGCTAAGAAGATTGGGTTTGTTCAGCCTGGAAAAGAGAAATCTTCAGCGTGACCTAATTGCGGCCTTTTAGTACCTGAAGGGAGATGAAGAGGGACTTTTTAAAAGGGCATGTAGTGACAGGATATGGGGGAATGGATTCAACTAAAAGAGAATAGGTTTAGATAGATCTTAGGCAGACATTCTTTGCTGTGAGAGAGGTGAGGCACTGGAACAGATTTACCACAGAAGTTGTGGCTACCCCATCCCTGGAAGTGTTCAAGGCCAGGTTGGATGGGTCTTGGAGCAACTTGATCTAGTGAAAAGTGTCCCTGTCCCCAGCACAGGGGTTAGGACTAGATTATCTTTAGGGTCTTTCCCAGTTTAAGCCATCCTGTGATTCTATGATATATTCCAGGAACTTGTTTGTTTTTGCTGCTTGTCTTTAATCTTCTGATGTTCTGAACTGTTGCCCTAACTGCATTTGAAGTACAAACATTAGAACTTTTCCAAACTTCTCAGATTTTCTTTTTTTCAAAACTTGGGCAGAACAGTTGCTTTTCTTTAAGCTTACTATGAGAAATTAAGGCGCTTTCACAGAAATTTGCTGACAGGATCAAACATCCACCAGGGAAAATTAGCCTGACTGAGTGAAGATTGGCAAATTTAAATACCATTGGGAATCCTGTTACATAATGGCAAATGTTAGGTTTAACCAAAGAAGTCATGAGATAGCAGCCTGAGGAGTTTTGTGTTCTGGTGTACAGGTGAGTACAGAAGAAAAACTAAAGCTGTGAGACCTTCTTTGCTCCAGTATCTGTTAGATGAAAAATGTCACTGAAGTAGCTTCTTAAAGTGTAGCCTTTTATGCAGCACAAATGTTTCTAAGACAGTGAAAGGCTTGCAAAATAATGTGTTTGGAAAAGTTGAAAATGTAAATGTAGCTAATCCCACTCTTAAATTTCGTCTACACTGGAGTTTTGACTGTGTTCATAGTGCAGTATGTTTTGGACATCTTCCATGTCAACTTAAAGTAAGGTGTTGGTAAAAACATTTTTTTGTTGTAAAAACTAATAAGCTGTTCACTGTGGAAAAAGTGGCAATTGTCATTCTCCAAACTGAATAAAGGGCAATTAAGAACCTCTTAGAGCACTAATTAAAAAATGTCTTAAATTGTAATGATAAATGAAAAATACTGCAAAAGCAAGATTTGAAATAATTTGAAATGAACATTTGAAATGAAGCATTTTCTGCTTGAATGTACTCTTTAGTGCTGACAGTTGCTAGAGGTGTTTATTTTCTGGTAGAAGAAATTTCAATTACATTTAATAATTCTGGTATAGATACCTTCCTGGACAAAATGCATGAACTAAGAGACATATTCGGTACCTTTTAACGAAGTTTCAATTTTAGATTCTTCATATCCCTTTTTTTATTTTTAAGACTGCAGGGCTGCAGAGTAACCTTGTGTTTGAAGAAATTGGTCGTCGTGTAAAAGAGATGGGAAATGAATTGGTAAAGAAAGTAAACGCCGTATTCCAATGGGACATCACTAAAGATGGAAGAACAGCAATGCAGTGGAGTAAGTTGTAGCTTTTGTGTAATACCCTGGTGCATTTTTGTTATGAAGTCATATTAATTATATTCATTCTAATTAAACTGATAGCTTTGAAATAAGCATAACGTAGTAGATGAATATTCACTGGGACCTACAATTCTGAATGCATTCTGAGTGTCCAAATGACAAGGAGGTCAGATAAAGTTTCACAATGGCAGTTACTAACCTTTCTAGGAACATACTTCTGTAACTTCTGCACAACCTAAGGCATAGGCAAACCATCCTTTAGAATGTCAGTGTATTTCTATTTACATTTTCCAGATTGGATTGCCACTGCACTTAGAAAAGCTTGCTAATTTAGCCTGGTAGCAGTGTTACAGTAATTAGTCTGCTGGTGATGTGCATGCTAACTGATCTGAAACAAATAAGTATTTATTTCTACTGCATTGTTCTTGTCACTTTAGTGAAAATGTAGCTCAATCTGTTTCCATTTAAATTTTCTGAGATCAAGGTTTAATGAAGGTATAATAATTTCCCATCATTTAAGCATGGGACTGGTTGATGATTAGAGGCTAAAAGCCTGTAATAGCAATGGGTCAGAGCAGAACTGTTTCCCAATAGTGAATAATAGCATTATGTGAAATGGTCTAATGGGGGCAAAAATGCTTCCTAAATATCTTTTCTTCTTAAATTTTCCTTTGCTCTCTTTATAAGGATATGTATTTTTGAAAAAAACCCAAATCTGATTTTATTAATTCGATATATTTTATTGTCTTTGGAATTTCCTTCTGTTTTTCAGTTGATGTGTCTACTGGTCTATTAGTGGAGTGTAAAGTTTTTCCAAGGGAAAACGCTTAGTCATGTTGTAACTTCCAAGCCTTTGGTTTTTTGTGGAGAAATGAAAGTCTTTAGGTCAAGTCTGTTGCTTAGACTGCTTTGTTTTGATTGGTCTCAATGGCTGGATGTAGACAGAAAAGATTTGGGGAAGATGCAGGTGAAGTGGACTGCGTTTTGACAGGCTGAGGGGAGAGACTGACAGTGGGTCAGATCAGATCTGCATTATGTTTTGTTTTGTACACTGATTTTTTAAAACGATTGTTGTTTTTATAATGTTTGTTCTCAAGAAATTATATTTAAGAAACTGCTTGTCCTTTTACAGAGCAATTTAGAGACCTATAATTTCACTTCATCTTTTCCTAATGTTAACCAGCAGAGATCCTGCATAGCAAGACCGTTGTTAAGTTTCAGGAAGAATATTATACATTAGATTTATCAGGATGGTTGTGTTCTACTTGTATTGCTTTTTAAATAGGTTTTTGAGGGTTAAGGAGTGATTTCCACTTGGATAAAAGTTAATCAATATGCTGAATAGATCGTGTAGATTGTGCAAACAGATTGACTATACATCAGAATGAAACAGGGGAAAACACTGAATAATCCAACTTAGAAGTTCTGTCTTAAAATTTATTAGTGCTCTTAATAATTTCTGCTGTCTGCAGTTTTCCATTTTTGCATTCAGTAATTTAAATTATGGACATTGTTAGAACCTGGATAGAAGGCTTATGAAGTCTTTCTCATTTTCTTGCTTACAGTTTTAGATGATAATTAGAAGTGATTAGGTTAAACTCTAAAATACTTGACGTGGAAACTTGTTGTTGTTGGGCAACCACTCTGTACACTACATCAGTCCTGTCTATTGTCTCATGTGTAACTAAATGTGTAAAAATGATGGACATGTTTATAATAACAACCAGAAAACTGTTTCAGGTTGATTGATCATTGACTTTAACTTTGAAACTGCTTTTTTCCTCACTTAAATTCAGTATTATGTATGTCCAAAGAATAGAGGGACAAGTCAATGGAGGAAAAATCTGCTGAGGAGTGTTTCAAGACATGAATAAAATTTATCACTCAGGAAGTTCTGAAACTGCAAACTGCTGAATGCAGAACAAGCACACTTAGAGATACAGGTCTGAGCAGTGCCCTTACCTGCCTCATAAGACCCAGTTTTATTAGAGGGAAAACAGGTGAATGCTTTTGCTATTGTATCCAGAGCAAGAGTTCTGCTTCAAGTGCATCAACAGTCAGCCTTTTGTCCTCTCTTGTTTTTCCTACTGAAGCAGTAGGAGGAAAGTAGTGTCTTCTTCCTATGCATATATCCCTAGCTGAAAGGGATTAAATAGACATAACTTTTGTTTGTCTGGTTCTCTCTGCCTCTGTTGCAGTGAAAATTTTCGGTACTATTTTATGAACTTGGGAAAAAACTTAAAGCTGTGGGATGGAGGGTGGAGGAGCTAATCTAATATTTTAAACATTTTCTGTTGCTGACTACTATTAAGAGCTGAAATGAAATATTTCCAGAATTTCGGAAAAGATGCAGTCAATATTTGTATAGTGTGGTCAGTTCCTTCAAGCTTATGAATAGCTGTAGTCCCTGTGGTGTAGTAAATACCTAAGGCTGAATGTTAGTATTTGGGTGACCAGCAGGTTGTCTTTGTTTACTTTTCTCATCAGTAATATTGGTGTGCAAGTACTCCCCTTGTATATCATCTTTTTGGAAGAACCTTCTGTCATCCTATTTCTGTGTTTGCGTTTTCTGAATATTTTTGCATGTCTTTGGCGTTTCAGGTTGTTAGAGCATGAAGAAAGCAGGAGCTGGTTAATATTAAACTCTTATAGATAATCTAAATATTAAATTGTCATATTATAATATGAAAATAGTTATGAAAACTCACTAGAAGAATGTTAGCAATTATGACAACTGTAGTGTCAACCCTCCCCATTTGTGAGGATCAATAGCCTACTGTTGATCTGTGTTTCACTCCAATGGTACATATTGAATGGCAAGGTATATACATCTCTGCATGATGGAATTTTATTTTGGAAATATTTAAATATGCCTTCCTGCCATTAAAAAACATACCCAAACAAATACAGAGCAAAAGAAAAAGACCTGCCAGAGGCAAGTACTTGAGATTTATCAGCAGTTGCCAGCTTAATTCTATTTGTATGTTTGCATATGTTATTTTATTATTCAGTATTCAAGATCATCATCATGTACTGTCTCTTCTACCAGATGCTGGTATAATTCATTTTGCACGGTTAGTGTGGAAGAATAGAGTAGTTTGTGAGTTGACATTCAAAGGAATACAGCTCTCTTGCAGTTAGGATATTCTCAATAACCCAAAAGATTTCTGACTTTATATGATCTTTATAAGATCTCTATATGGTCATCAGCAAGACTTTCATAATGCAAATGAAAAATGACAGTCAATTCAGAATATATAACATCGACATTGTCATTTGCTGACTTGAATGCTTGATTTTTTCAGTTGTTAATGTAAGCTTCTGTACATAATGGGAAATTTTAGCCTCTGACAAATTAATTTTTTACTTTAAAAACTGGAAGATGGTAGTAAGATGTTACCTTTGCTATAGCTTGAGTTTAATTCTGTATCACTATTTTGACTGGTTTCAAACCTGCTTCTGATTTTAACGTTACGCAACTCAGTGAGTAGAATTGGACTTCTTTACCCTACATTTAAATTTGGCCTTTTGATTATTAGTTGATCTTCTGTGTACTAGAATTTTAAATCATTTTTGTAAATGTTATGCTGCTAGATTAGAACAATTCTGAATTATCTTTCTGTCTTTTCTAACTAAATTGCCATTTTGAAGGGTAGATCCCATAATGTACATAGCAACAAGAGAGCAAATAGGAAAATATGACATCAAAATTAATTTAGAATTCAGTTCACATGGCTAAATATTACATACTATCTCAGTGTATGGTCAAAGTTACCACTGAAACAACTGATATGTGAGGAGGAATATTATTTTGGCTGAGTTTTTTGTTTGGTTTTAAGCTATGAGTTGATGCTAATTAATTAATTATCTATCTTCTTTTAGGCCTCTCAGGCCTTTACAAGTAGTGTTTCTGGTTGATTTGGGCTACCTGCTAGGCCTCCTTCCCTTATTAAATTGAATATGTAATTGTTCTGCCTTGAGTTTTAATTTTTTGACTTGTCACTTCTGCAAAGCTTTGTGCTGTTGTGACAACTGCAGTAGCTGACAGTGCTAGAAACAATCTGGGCCCTGCAGCCCATTGCTGTCTTACTCAATGATTGTAGCTCCAGCATCTTCTGCTAATGTCCTTCAGCCTCCTCAGATCTGGGAAGGAAGCAGATGAGAGAAAGCAGCAGTATTAAGGACCACCGTTGGGGCCACAGCTCAAGTCCTATGTCCAGTTCTGTGCCCCTCAGTTCAGAAAAGACATTGAGATGTGGAGTGTGTGCAGAGAAAGGCAACAAGGCCTAGAGCACAAGTCCTTTGAGATGCAGCTGCAGGAGCTGGAGAAAAGGAGCCTCAGGGGAGATCTTATCACTCTCTACAACTGCCTGAAAGGAGGGTGTAGCCAGGTAGGGGTCGATCTCTTCTCCCAGGTAAGAAATGACAGGACCAGCAAAAATGGCCCCCAACTGCACCAAGGGAGGTTCATGTTGGACGTTAGGAATAATTTCTTCATGGAAAGAATGGTCTGTCAAGCGAGGTGCTGGGATCACTATCCCTGAAGTGTTCAAGAAATGACTGAGTGGGGCACTCAGTGCCATGGTCTAGTTGTCAAGGTGGTGGTCAGTCAAAGCTTGGACTCGATGATCTCAGAGATCTTTTCCAATCTTTATGATTCTGTGATTCTGTGAAATTTGTTCTCATGTATGCTGTCATTCTGGTATTTTTCAAACTGTAAGGAACCAAAAAGCTTTTGGGGTTCTTTTTTTACTATATTTATATTTATTTGTTTTGTTTTACCTGCAATGGTGACCTTTTGATCTCTACTTTCTGCAGTAAACCAAGATTTTTATTAAATGAAGTAAATGTATGAATTGGATATGGCTTTTGTTGTTACAGAGACACATCTTAATGGAAGCACTAGTATTATAACACTAGTGTGTTTAACCAGCAATGGTCTTTCTTTTTATGTGGTTCTTTGTGAAGCCATGGGGAGGTGTAGAACAATTGACCTCGCACTCAGGATGTGAAATTTTGGACAGCTCATCTGCTACGTAAACAACTTTGAACTGTAACCCCTGACAACTGGTCTTAATTAGTGGCATTACTCTATAAGAGCAAGCTGTTCTAATTTAAGAGGATGCTGAAAATCCTTTAAGATGATGTGCTGGTTTGAAAGTGAACCAGCGGAGGAATTAACCCCCACTTTGAGAGAGATTTCCGGTCTCAATTACAATTTAATGAAAAGATTACAATAAACCTACTGATACAGAAAAATGGGGGAAAAACAGATGGCCAGAGCCTGGCACCCTGTTGGTCAGGGTGAAGGCTGCAGTCCAAGTAAGTGATGGTTGCTGTCCTGTGGAAGTGGTGGTTGCAGCCAGCTGAGAGTGGTCATCTCCTGGACATTCTGCAGCTCCTGGGTATCTGTGGAGACAGTGCTCCCAGACTCAGCTCAGATTATATGCAGGCAGGAATGTCCAGTACCTTCCCCAGGGCGGAGCACTTCACAATGGAGCAATGAGTCATACGATATTTTGGGGAGTTCTTGATGGCCCAGGTCCTTACAGCTGCCCAGTGCCCTTGATGGCACATTAACAGAGATGCCCCTCTCAGTATGGGTGTGATCATTATTGGTGCTTCCTGGGGCAAGCTATCCCAGCTGTGTCTTTTGTGAAGACAAAAGGGACACTACCCCACTGTACAGGGTTCCCCTTATCTTATCTAACTCCAGCTTACAGTTCGAGGGGCAGAACATGCACCGGGCAGTTGTTGCAAATGACCCACCATCAACAGCTCAACAGGGCCAATGCAGATGAGGTAGAATACATTGTTTGGTAACACCCCATACTGTAACCCAGGACAGACGATAAAGCAATATAGATTTTGGCAATATCAAAGCTTAAGAAATAAGTGCAGTGGTACTGGAGCAACCTTCTGTCATTTTAAAATAAAATTATTAATTGACATCTTCCCCAGCTTTCTTCAATTTGCTTCACTACCTAAAGCGTGCTTTGCTCTCTCCTGCTTATTTATTACTGTACAACAATTGCTTTTGTTTTCAATGGTTATAAAATATTAACTTTTTGTTAGAGTTATGGTACTTCATTTCAACTTCCCTTTCCATAGAGAAAAGGTAATGCTGTTGAGATACGTTAGCTAATAGTTAATGGCTCTCTGGAACAGTTTTCAGAAGAGTTTGCCCATCTGCTCTTCTTCATATTTCTGAAGATAGTGCTGAAGGCAAGAGATGTTTTTTTCCAGTGTTCAGAAGAATATAACTTTGTTATGAGAACTGGGAAGAAATTGTTACATGTAGTTGGTAGTGAAGAGCTGACAAATTATGGTGACACTGCTCAATAATTTATGATGCAATATGACTTCAGGCAATGAGGAGTGGGTGACACTTTGTTCTTTTTGATTTGAGGACGAGTCTTGTATTGCTGTGACTTACCTACCCATTGTAAGGCAGCATAAAACCCAAACCAAACAAAGTCTGACTGTTAATATTTCGATTCTAGAAAGGGTAAGGCAGTCTTCAAAAGCAAAACAAAATCTCTACCCCAAATACTAGATTTTTAGATTGTTGGCAATCTGCTATAAACTGTCAATGTCTGGTGTTTTAACTCCTATATATGTGAATTTTCTTACTATATTTCTGAAAACAGCATCTTGTGGATGATAATAATTCATAGATATTTAATTACTGTAATATAATACTTACATATCAAACTAAATCGAAAATTTGAGGGAAAACTAGCATTTCATTCACATGGAACTTCTTTATTCTACTCTTCTGCCAGGCTTGTGATACTGGAATTTTACATATTTAAGAAGGCAGTTGATTTTTAAAATGGACTTCAGCTTTAAGTTTAGTGTGTTGCTACACACAATATGAAGGAGTACCCACACCCATATTGCAAACTTCTAATTTCATATAGAGTGGATCTGCCGTATAAATGGCTGGAAGAACTGTAGCTGTAGCAACAGTGGCAATCTGCATGTTCTCAGGAGCAAAGAACATTGAAGACACTTCCAGGCTGCTCATCTGTACTGGCAGCAGTGGAGCTGCACTAGCAGTGTGCAGGGTAGACCTGGCAGCTGCCCAGGTCTCCAGCCACCCGAGCACTGACATGGCCACCCCAGTACCAAGACATTATCAAGCTGGCTGCAAGCTGCAGTGGTAACACAGTAGCTGTAACCATAGAGACATGCACCTATGTGTAGAAGACATGTATAGACTTGCATCAAGACCATTTCCAGCTACAGCAGACAGCTGTGTTATATAGCTTTATCTCACAAAGTTGTGTTTTACAAGAGGGCACCCTCTCTGGAGCTCATTGGAAAGCCAGAATTTTTCTGCTCTTTTGCTTGGAACCTGTTCTGGCATTCAGCTTATTTCTTTCTTTGCTGGTTTATTTGTTCATGAGCCAGTACTATAGTTTAGTCTCAGTTGTCCTGCCTGACCAACATGGTCTCTTTTAATGACTAGGTGGCCAGCCTGGTGAATGAGGGAAACCCTGTAGATGTATCTACCTCAGCAAAGCCTCTGACAGTGTCTCCCACAGCATATTCATAGAAAAGCTGGCAGTCCACAGCTTGTACAGGCATAATCTTCACGGGGTAAAAAACTGGCTAGATGGCCAGACCCAGAGAGTGGTGCAGCCACACCAGTGGTGTTCCCCAAGGCTCAGTATTGGGGCAAGTCCTGTTTAGTATCTTTAATATCATCTTTGGTTATCTGGATGAGGGGTTTGAGCGTCTCCTCTGTCAGTTCACGGATGACACCAGGTTGCTTGGGAATGTTGATCTGCTGGAGGGCAGGAAGGCTCTACAGAGGGATCCAGACAGGCTGCATGGATGAGCCAAGGCCAATTGGATGAGGTTCAACAAGGCAAAGTGCCAGATCCTGCTCCTGGGTCACAATAACCCCAGGCAGTGCTACAGCCTGAGGGAAGTGTGGCTGGAAAGCTGTCCAATGGAAAAGGATCTGGGGTTTTAGTGGACAACTGGCTGAACATGAGCCAATGGCACAGGTCACAGGTGGCCCACAAGGCCAACGGCATCCTGGCTTGTATCAGCAATAGTGTGGCCAGCAGGACCAGGGCAGTGACTGTGCCCCTGTACTGGGCAGCAGTGAGGCCACACCTTGAGCCCTGTGTCCAGTTCTTGGCCCCTCAATTCAGGAAAGACATTGACGTGCCGGAGTGAGTCCAGAGAAGGGCAACAGAACTGGTGAAGGGTCTTGAGCACAAGTCCTATGAGGCGCAGCTGGGGGTGTTTCGCCTGGAGAAAAGGAGGCTTGGGAGACATTACTGCGTTCTACAACTGCCTGAAAGGAGGTTGTAGCCAGGTTGGAGTCGGCCTATTCTCCCAGGCAACGAATGACAGGATGAGAGGAAATTACCTCAAGCTGTACTAAGGGATGTTCATGTTGAATATCAGGAGAAATTACTTCATGAAAGGGGGGAGTCGCTGTCCCTGGAGGAGTACAAGAAGCAACTGGACATGGCACTTAGTTCTGTGGTCTAGTTGTCAAAGTAGTGAGCAAAGGTTGGGCTTGATGATCTTGGATGTCTTTTCCAACCTTAATTATTCTGTGATTCTGTAAACATTAAAGGTTTGCCCATGGCACCACAATTGTGAAATGTTTAAAGGCATGTTTGTGCTTTGAGAGCTCACTGTTAATTGTAGGTATTGATTAGTAAATGGTAGTCTTGGGATTTGGCTAGGAAATGGAGAAGGAGAGCAGGGACTGAAACAATGTTAAGTAAAAACATGTACAATGATGTAACAACTGTTAACTATGTTCTAAATTCAAAGTAAAACGCAGATGTTTTTAGAACTTGTCTTAGTCACTACACCTTGTAAATTGTTTTTGTCATCTAAACTTGACACTGCTGAGGCT
This sequence comes from Atrichornis clamosus, assembly GCA_013400975.1. Taxonomy (NCBI): domain Eukaryota; kingdom Metazoa; phylum Chordata; class Aves; order Passeriformes; family Menuridae; genus Atrichornis; species Atrichornis clamosus. Next base: position 10,870 of record WBMZ01012199.1, on the reverse strand, counting down.
GATGGATAAGTATTACCAACAAGATACATCAAAACTGTTTTTTCAGCCAGTACTTAGTGAAGAAGGAGAAGTTGTGTCTTGGGAGACATTATGTCAGGCTTTCAGCATCTGGGTCCCCTCTGGAACAGTCTAGGAAGGGTAGGGACAGGAAAAATTAATACATGCAGAATGAAGTACAGGAAGGGATTCCTAGGGTCCTGAAGTAATTAAAAACAAATACTTAAGACCTATAAGCATCCTAGACACCATGTCTCTGTTTTATGAATTAATCTGTTGGGCTTGCTGGCCAGTGCTGTTTGGCTCAAAGGGAGGTGAGTTTGGCTACACTGGTATGGTGTGTAACTTTGCTAACATTTGTGTAGAGGTGTATTTTAAAAGCACATGTACAGTTAGGCTTAATTATCTTAGTCTGAGAGCTGGTATCCACTGTGAAGGTTGCATTTCATGATTTAGTAGATGACTTTTTAATTTTTTCCCCCTGATAACAGTCTGTGCCTGCATAACCTACAGGAGCAATGTTTAAAGGCTCACATATGATGTTAGACTATATAGGAGCTGTTTTGGTTCACAAGGATGTTACACAGCCTCTACCCACAAGCACAAATGTATAGATCATTGATCTGGTGCTCAGTAATCTTTTAATAGTTCTTCTCATATTGCATGAAGTTAGTGATATGCATTGAACCTGTTCCAGAAATTATAGTTTACCTTAAAATCAACTGGATAATAATAATCCAGTATGTCACTTCTCACTGAGCCATGTTGGATACTTCATTCCCCTTCTAGTTTTAACTGGATAAATATTATTTAAAGCAGATTTCAGAAAATGAAAAACTTAAACAGACTAAAGCTACTCCAGTCTTTATAGTTCCCTTTACCCTTTCAAAAAGTTGTTTGGAAAAAAATTGCACATCAGATAGTTTATGCAGAAGTAAGTCTCCATGGTTCGATGAGGGCCTTAAAATTTGTCCATGAAGAGCAACCAACTGGCAGCCATGATTCTGTGACTAGAGATGCCATGTCTTTACAGGAATATCCACTTGAATGATGTGTGGGATGAGGGGATAACGGATGAAGAGGGAAAGGTGTAAAGGAGACAGGAATTTGCAAAATCTGAGAATTACTTAGCAGAGCAACTCCTGTCAAAATACTCTTCTAAACAAATGACACAATACCTAGTAGTGTTAGACTTGCAATAGATTAGTTTGGCAGGTCATTTGGTGTGAGGAAAGAACACTCTGAAGCTGCAGACACTTGGAGGCATCTTTATCTTTCCAAAAGAGAAAGACAGATAATTGGCAAGGCTTTAAACATTCTTTGCATGCAGCAGAATAGATTATATTATATTCCCTGTGGGGCAAAACAGGGAAAATGCAGCAGTGTGTTTGAATACTGCTACATTTGCCTTGTCTGACTATTGGATGCTGGTTTTGAACTTCAGAACTTTATTACTAACTTCAACAATTTTGCAGTAAGTGCACTAATTAATATCTTTATGCATTGTTAATGTCATTCAAAAATAGTTGTTAACATTGCTGCAAAAATTTATAAATGGCAGTTGCTTTAAGCACCCTACTCTTTAGTATAGGAATAATTTTTTATTTTCCTTCATTGAAAAAGAAGAATTAAACCCCATTCATTTTCTAAGTGGCTGATTTATGTTTACACTGGATGCTTTATAATAATAGGTAAGGAAAGTACTGTTCTTAAGCCTGAAAATTTTATCTTTATTTTGAAATTAAACTATCTTTGCTTTTGCTTCTCAGCAATTGACTTAAAGAATGGCTCCGGAGCAGTGTATCAAGGACCTGCCAGAAGTTCTGCTGATACCATCTTCACTCTCTCAGACGAGGATTTCATGGATGTGGTACAACAAAAGATCAACCCCCAGAAGGTAAAACCGGTGTGTCACAGACATAGTCACTTGTATGGGGACACATTATTTGCCTTAAATCAAGCTGTGGTTCATGCCTGTTTACGTTCTGAAATCCTAAACCCTGGGATGTTTTGACAGTGCAAACCGGAGTCAGATGAAGTATAAGTGCATCAGTACCTTGCACTGAATTAGCCAGAAAGCATGACAAGCCATTTGTGTTATCTTTATCATCTTGAGACAAAGATAACCCCAAATGACTAAAGCATGGTGCTGATGATGTCAAGGTTGTGGGTTCGATCCCTGTACAGGCCATTCACTTGTTGGACTTGGTGATCTTTCTGGGTCCCTTCCAAGTCCGACTGTTCTGTGATTCTGTGACATAAAGCCTGGCAGTACAAAGTTAGTAGTTTGTTTGCTTCCTGGTACTTCACAATATAAAATTTGCAAGTTTAGGTTTGTCAGTTTGAGCATTCAGGCTGTTTTGATGGTCATGTTGCAGGAAGTTGGTGTTTTTTGCAATGCTCTGATTTACTGCTAGTATTGCAGCAAAGAAATGTCAAGACAGTGCATGCATGTACATGCATTGGAACTGATCGAAATTCACCCAAACTAGGATTTTTCAAGGAAAGAAAGATTTAAGAAAGGTCTGTTATCTGGGTGTGCACTTTTAGCTTCTTGGAGTAATTAAATGCTTAAAACTACTAATTTTACTAATAAAAATGCGTTGTGTAAAAGTAAATTAAACTGTCACAAATTTAATATGTCAGCTTACAGATTAAAGCTTGAGCAAATGAAAACTCTAATTAAACTCATCATATATCAAACAGTTCCTTTTCTTTGATCCCAAGCATAAGTTGTTGGAGACTTTGATTGTAAAATTGGAGACTCATGATCATGACAAATGTTTGTTATAAGTCTAACATACCACATGAGTAAAATCCTTTGTGGTCCTCTGTATATAGAAGACATAAAGCATAAACAAACAAGATGTTGATGTGTAATCATCAGAATGCTAAAGAACAGTGATTGCAATTCAGGAACATTATCTATGCTTAGGCATTAGTATTTCCTTTGAGTTCATGTGAAGTTTTTCATCTAAAGAAGCTCAAAGCATCTATTCAAATTCTTTTCTGCTGGCTCTCTCTGTTCTTTATTTGAACATATTTCAAGCTAATGGAAGTATACAAAAGCACATTCAAAGAACTTTCAAAGAGCTTTCAAACTGCAAAGCCACAGCAAAGTAAAACTAGTTTTAAAAAAATGCAATCTACATTGAAATGGGGTATACAGCTCTTTGAAGCAGGGACAATAAAAATGTTATATACCAACATTGAAGTGAAAATATTGGTTGATCTATGATTCTGCAAATGCAACAAAATCTCGCTTAGTTCCTGTTTGTTGTAATATGTTACGTATAAAGCCATTGCATTTCTTTGGAATATGTATACATATTTATGTTTGGATTTGTTACAAATTTGAGTGTGTAGCTCACGTTTTCATTAGGTCTTTAATTTTCATTAAATAGCCTTTTCATTCCATTTTTTCATTTCTTAGAAGGATGTATGGATATCGGTAGCATAAGGGGATGATGCTGGGAGCTTTATTTTTGTGCCTTGCTGAAATTTTGCCATCAACTTCTGTGAAGGAGTCTCTTACACTTGTAGAGGTCCTCTGTGCTATATGTAGAAAAGAAACAGAGGCCTCTGAAGTTGCTTTGTATTTATTGTATTTAATTTATTTGCCCTGAGTGACAGACTTAACCTTGTCCACACTATAGATAGAAAACTCTGGTTCTGGGTGGTATTAGAATTGAACTGGAATGGTTTTTGTTAGTAACTGGTAACCATTAGACTGTGCACTGAAGGCTTTCTCCTGAGTGCTAAACAACCATTCCTGTCTTTGGCTTCTTGTTTCGTTCTAGCAGCTCTTTGGTTCACACATAAACAATTGAATACATGTGGTTTTTTTCCCTCCTCTGCTCTTTTTAGGCATTCTTTTCTGGTAAACTAAAAGTGAAGGGGAACATCATGCTGAGCCAGAAATTGGAAATGATCCTGAAAGATTATGCCAAACTCTGACCTGCTTGATCATCTACCACAGCAGTGAAGAACTTCAGAAGATAGGAACTCAATTAGTTCAGAACCAATGATTGAAACATTTGAAGGCTACCTAACATCAGTGTGCTGATGCATTATACTGCTAATACACAAGCTGATTTAATAGCTGTAGATGGAAGTTATTAAATGAACATAACTGTTACTATTGTCCATTTTTAGTTTCTCAGCAATAGTATAGAATCATACTTTTCTCATTGCACATCTTTATCTAAATAAAATGTATGTAGTTCTTACAAAAAAGCATATATTTCTATGTTAATTCTGAAGAAAATTAAACCAGTAGACCTCTTTAATACCTGCTTCTGTGTGTGTGTCTGTCATTCTTCATTCATATTGCCTTAGATAGGCTCACAGAAGCTAAATCTATCTGATTTATTATTAAAACGAACAGTTTTTCTCAAGTTCTCATGATCCTATCAAAATAACTGGAAGATGGAAGCCAATTCCATTTTTTTGTATCTTGTCATTATGTGGTTTTTTTCCGTACTGGAAAAAAACTTGAACTTTAGTTCCACCCATATTGATCAGTCATTTTCACAGAAGTTATTCCTCTGAATCACAAAGAAAATGGTTAATGTTAATTCTTTATGGGAAACTTTTTTACATAAGAGGCATAAGCACTGCACCAAAGGCTGTTGCTGTAGCCAAATTGTTCTTCATGCAGGTTCATTCTCATGAGGGACAGCATCATGGCAGCAGGACAAGGTGGAAGTGAATTCCCCATTTTGAACCTATGGCCAGAACTCAGCAGCTGTGGCTGTATGTTTTCCTAAAGAAAGTATGCTTTTAATCGCAGATTGTCACATGAACACGTGGAAATTTGATTTCATTGATGTGACCAACATTTTATGTGCTCAGTTATCCTTTTTTTGCCTTCAGATGTGTTCTGTGTTAATACTTTTTGAAGAATTCAGGCCATCTAAGGCTTTTCTTCTTGGTCAGAGGAGGTCTTATTTTAGAAAATGAAATTTAAAATTTTTTTTGGTTGGTTGGTTTTTTTGTTTTTTTGTTTTTTTGGGGTTTTTTTGTTTTGGTTTTTTTTTGTTTTGTTTTGGGTTTTTTTGTTGTTGTTACCCAAACTGGTAGGTATTCCATTCCCCGACTTTGTGAGCAGACTGTAGCTGATAAAGAACTTTGTGGGGCTGCAGATGAGTTTGACAGTTTGAAGATAAATTCCACATGTTCTAATACAAGGTCAAATTCTCAATATATTTATTTCTTCATATCTGTACTATCAGCCATACTTTGATTCATGTGGAGAAATACGAATCTTAAGTATGTCAACAGGCATCTCATGTAATTCACATCATGAATAGATGGGAAATAGAACAAGTGAAGTTTGCCATCTCAAAGAGGCCATCAAGTTGAAATGATTGAAAAAATGTCCTTTTACTACTTACTTTTTTCATGGAAGTAATTTTCATATATAATAGGACCTAATAATTGCCTGTACTGCCTAACTTCTATTTATCAAGCAGATTTGTGTCAAATAGGTAAAGGTGTCTTTCTGTTAGTTCCTCCCAAGAAATTGCATGAGAAAGACTGCAGCTTTGTAATTTTATGCATGTACCTGGTACACAAACAACCCCATTTTTCTATGTGTATCTTTCCTGCCTGTAATTCTCTATATAACGCCATAAAAAATATGTGCATTAAGAAAAAGGAACTGTGAGGAACTAACTTTGAGACTAGGAAAGCAATTACCTGTACATCCATTTAAGAATATGGTATTTATTGTAGGTTACATGGTCTTGGTAATTTGCAACAGGTGATTTTTTTTTTCTCAATGCCATAAATAGTCTGAAATCTCAAAGTACTGCTCCACAAGGAGGGAACAGTGTGCTAATAAGCCTTTTTCCCCTTCCTCTTATTTAAGTGAAAAGCTAAAATATTCAGGCAAGGGAAACTGGTAATGTTGAAATCCACTGTGATTTAACAAGTTGGCAATTACTAAAGAACATGATTTTACTAAATGTGTTGGTATGTGTTGGTTGTGGATGAAAGAACAATCCATTTATAGCTACTCTTGTGATGATTTCTATTCTGCATAGTTTCAGCTGGACACAAAATACACATGCCTCAGTTGTATACCAAATACTGGCCTTAATTAAAAACATAGAAGATACACCGCAGAATTATACTGGTGTTTGGTGTCTGTACATCCTAGACTTTACTCTGACTTCAGCTTTTTCCCACAACATAAATTGGTCATAGATGTTAATCCTGAGTGGAACAGAGAGTTCTCCCTATTTTACTGCAAAAAAGCTCTTCTTTTTCAGGCTTCCCATACCCAGGCTAACTGAGCACACCTCTCAGTATTATGGCAGACTCCTTTTTAGGAGCATTAATTTATAGGTTGAATCTGCTTTGTGCCCTCAGTAGCTGTTATTGATGATTTTAGCATGTTGGTTTTATCTCAACTCTGATGTACTTACCTTAAGAATGTTGTAATTAGCTGATGCTAACTAGTAACTTGACCTGTTTACTGTTGAAGGTAAGGTCAGTTTGCTGTGTTGAATATATACCTGATTTGGAAGCTTTGGCATTTGTTTTCTTCCTAGTACTTGAAAACCTGCTGTTTATGGTTGCTAGCTTTTAGGAGAAACAAACAATATGCTCAGAAGCAAGTAATAAAGCCAGCATTTTTATGAGAATCCATGCAAGGGAATGTTAGCCAGTTTGGAAGGTGGATGTTTGAGTGTGAATGATATTCAGCTGCTTTCATCTAGAACAGTCTTTGTGTTTTGGGGTATCATGTTTCAAACCCATCCACATCTCATCTGGAGTGGTTTTGGAGACCTTTGTTGTTATACAGCAGCAACACCACCAGTATAATGGCAGAACCTAGAGATATGCAATAGCAACAGAGCACATCCTTTTCTATCAAGGTAGCTGCTGCTTTGAATTTTCTTTCATTGCCAGAAATAAGTGCCTTGGATTGCAAAGCCACACTTGCTTACCAAACAGCTCAGATAGCTCTTCAGGGAGACTGCTAAATTTAGTAGAAAATAAGGAGGTGAGCATATTAGCAATAAAATTCCTATCACTGCATACACTCTTTTCAATGTAGAGAGAAGAAGATTGTCCTTTATTGCAATATGTGTCATACAGTATTTTGATTAATTCTGCATACGTATAAAAAAGGTTATGTCTGGATATGAGTGTAAAGTCTGGACGTCAGATTTCGTGGCATTGGAGATAAGAACTCAGTTCATCATTCTGGAATAACTGAGTTACTGCTAAGCACGGCCATTTAAATTGCTGTGATTTTTAATAATGGCAGAATATAATTTTATTTCTCTTTTTTCTTCTTACATTCATTACAGTCTTCCTGCTGGTTTGCAATTATGTCCATCCTTCAAAAAGTAAATTGCTGTTCCACTGACATACGTCCTCTTCAGTCATTTATGGGTCTTTTAATTAAAGGAGGAGAGCACTAATAAAGATGGGGAAAGTTTATGCTTTCTAGTCAGTGGAATTGTTCTTAATTAGTTTATTTCTGAGAAGTTCAATACACCTCCAGCTATCACCCATAAATACCGTCAACAGCTCTTTAAAAGTTGACAAGTGCATTCATAATCAGAATATTAAAATGAATAGAAGTGGGGAGGAGCAGAGGCATGAGAAAGTGGTAAACTTGAGCAACTTCTGACAGAGGAACTTGGATGCTGTCACCTCTAAGGCTTATTCCCAGCACCCTTTGAGCAGCTCACTCCTGAGGGTTATTTGTATTCTAGTTTGTTGGGCAGTGCTACTCGTAAAAGGTTCTTCATCACGCAAGAGTCACTTTGATAAATTAAAATGCTTTGTAAAATGGAAGGATTCAGTGATAAAATAAATTTAAGTATTATAAGTTGGATAAATAAACATTTTAAAATAGCTTAATATAATTTGTTTTTAAAATAAGGCTCTGTAATATAATGCAATGTACTCTGAAGGAGGTTAATGTCAGTGAAATTATATCTTCTTTTTCCTTCCACAAGCTCTGGGGGCAGAGCTGCATTCAGAAAGTGATGACTTTATTTTTACATAACATTGCGTTCTTCTTGCATGGATGAAGATCTGTGTAAAGAAAGGGTAAGTCTCATTGCTGTGTTTTCTTTCTGATCATAATTTTTGAAAGGGTAAAGGGAGAAAAGGAAATATTAATATCTCCCAATTCTTGCAATGTTTTTTTTCTTCCACTTCAATTGGTGCAGATATATTTGTACTTGTGTAAGAATGAGTTCTGCATGATTCATCTGCAGTAAGAAATTTTGTCCTTTAGGCCATCGACTATCTCCAGCAGACTGACCTAAAAAGCACCAGACATCAGGAGATATTAAGTCAATTAGGAAATGTAGAGTAGACCATGAATGTGGTTTTGTTTATATGACTTCAATATTCCCGTCATGATACAATGCAAATGTTTAATCTGTCTAAAAATCAGTTCACTGAACTGGCATGATAGGCTTAGATGGGTCGGTAGGCTGAGCTCTGTAAGAAGTGCATCTGTGTCTCTCAGCGAGTACCAGCAAAGTTCCCATAGTCTGCTAACTTAAATCACATATTGAAAGGTCACTGTGTCGCAAAGGTAGAATCAAGGTATAAGCAATAATATATAAAGTTGTCCAAATTCTATGGTGTAATGGTGTGTGCACCTTTGTAAGGGCCATTTTAGAATACTAATCCCTTTATGTTTCCCGATGCTACATTTGCCCTGATGATGTCAAGTGCTTTTTTCCACTGGAATCAAACATGTATGTCACATAAGCTGAAAGAACAATTGAGAATTAAATACACATTTAAATGTATACCTAATTTAGGTTAAGATTAAATGGTTTTGAATTTCTAATTATAGAAGCATATAATCTCGTGCAATCTTAAATTTTTTTTTTCAAGTTTTAGCAAGTCAGTGTACTGAATTTGTCATCTTTTTTTAACCAGTTCTTCCTTTTTCCCTTTCCCTGCCTGTGCTCTCTTGCATTTTGCCAGCTATCCTACGAAGGCATGTCAGAAGGAGCATGGACTCCTTCTGCTGTGTAGCAGTCAGTAGTTTATGAAGACTTGGATTTGGAATGGGAAAGAACATCCATTGTGGTAGCCTAGATTTCATCTGCATCTCACTCAACTTTGGGTCATGACAAGTGAAGCTGCCCTAAAAGTCTTACACTGATGATTCTAGCCGACTGTGAAGTAAGTAAAAAAATGGAGTAAGTAGATGTAAGTTTGTGTTTCTATTCAAGTTTGTGTTTCTAAGCGCAGCCCACTCAAAAAAGAGTATGTTACTATAAATACTAAAAACCCAGTCATAGTGAATTGCTGAGGTTTCATTGCATTCTCTGACTTTACTCAAATAGTTTCCTGTTCCTGCAAGTTTATAAAGAAAAAGAAGGGAACATACTCATTTCATACTAGAGTCAAAGAGTCTACAATCTGGTTAGTGTTTCCAAAATTATTAGAACAGCAAGTACATACAGAACATAGAAATTGAGTTGCTGCCTCTATCAATCAATGTGTCTAGGCTAGATTTCAAAGCACTGTACAAGTATTTTTCTCTTACATTGCTTTTTGTGTGTTGTTCTTTACTTGCACTAGTCTCTCCATTGAGATGAAGCGCATGAGGCTTGTGAAGCTGACTGACCTGTTTGTGGAGCTGCCTGACCCTTCTGTTCCCGGCTTCCCAGCATCTGCTTCTTTTCTGGCCAGAGCTGGTCTGTGCTCTGCACAGTTCAGCCTTTTGCTGTGTGAATCTCAGCCTGATTTTCATGAACAATGGGCAGTGCAGTTCTGGATATCTGCTGTAACTTTATCTGAGCTCATAGTAGCTCTGGTGCTGAGAGCACTGTAATCCCTTTAGGAAATGATGATAAAAGGTAGCAGAGTTTCTGACTGAATGTAATACATGTCGTTTTTCAGGTGTTTCATTTTTCATGAAGATAAAATGAGTCCACCTGAGGACTGTATCAGGAAAAATAAAACCTTCCTAGTTCAAAGCATACTTTAAATGAATTTTTGATTATTTGGTTCTTCAGTCTGTTTTTTACATACATGACCAAGCACAACGAGCAAAACTATAAGCGTAGAAAAGAAGAAGGAAAAAACAGACAAAAATCCAAACCCCAGTTGTCTGTCATTTTTCATTTTCTGAATTAAAAAAGAAGAGTTTTGAATGGGGAAATACGTTCCTTGTGAGGTCTGCAACCCACAGCACTGATTCAGGTGGATTTAAAACATGACCAGAAGTCATCCATCTCTGAGGCTGGCAGTGGTCAACACTGACTAAGGTCCAATTTTGCTTTACAAAATTCTTCTGGTAGTTAATCTCATTCATATCTGAAGGAAGATCAAACATGTAATCACTTGTGGTCATTCAAAGGTAATGTGGGATTTGGGAGTTTTTTGTTTTGTTTTCAGGAAAGCTGTGTTTATCTGCATGACTTTTGCAACTTCAAGTGTGGTGATTAATTCCAGGCCAGTTAATAAGCCTGCAGCATCAGTAGGTTTCATTGCCAAAATCTGAGGCCAATGTTGTTTATTATCAAAATACCTTATTTTGTCAGGAGATACCAGTTTACAGTCAGAATGGCATGCTTTTATTCCATTTTCCAGTATTCCAGAAAGAACTGCTTAAACCACTCATCAGAGGTCAAGCACTCAGTTAATCAAGTCCCTGCTTGATGGTGTGAGATCGTGTGATGGCCTTCTGCTATTTCCTAGCAGGGCTGTGATTAATGAAGGAATTTTCATTTATTTATGGCAGTTCCTCTGTAGCCATAGTAGACAGTCTTACTGAGATAGACTTTGAGAGTCTGCAGCACACAGGGAAACTTTCTAGCCAAGGTCAAGGAGACCTAAGGAATTTTTTTTTTCACAGTGGTGTCCTGGGTTGTGGGGA